>CAXAMN010019258.1:38291-83938 GCA_963970005.1 Durusdinium trenchii | reverse complement strand
AAGGGTTTACATCGATCCAAACCCCAAACCTCAGGGTATGGTCTTCACTCCGGCCAAAAAAGATTTACATCGATCCAAACCCCAAACCTCAGGGTATGGTCTTCACTCCGACCAAAAAGGGTTTACATCGAGGTCCAAAGCCCAAATCCAAGGGTAATGGCCCTAACTCAGCTGAAAAGGGTTTACGTCGTGATGGATCTTCACCCCACCAAGGGGGGTTTGCATGTGTATGGTTTCTACCGCTTCACTCTGCACCCATTGCATTTAGTGCTGATGTGATCCCTTTTTGTGTTTGTTGCCCTGCATTTTGGTACAGGAGCCTTGTTTGTCACCACCAGAAAAAAGTTTGCGCCCACAATCCTCGAAGCAAACCCGGTCAGGCATGAAGTGTCTCGAATCCGCGTTTAACCACCGGGGGATTAGCTGGAAACTTTCCCTCGACTCGTCCTCGTCCGGGAGGCTGCAACGCAGAGCCACGCATCTGCGTGGACGTCGCAGGACCTCACTGATGGGGGTCGTGGGGGTTCGGCCGTCTCTCCGTGCCGACCGGTCGACTTTGTAGGTAGTTGTAGGCCCATGGAGCGTTTTGCACGCAGCGTTGGCATGTGGACAGGCTTAATTGTTCCAGCAGCAGTTGGTTCAATCTGGCTTCGCAGAGTGGCCGCCACCGACCCGATGCCTCGCTCGTCTAGGGCCTTGAACAGCACCCCCAATGCGTTTCAGCTGTTCTTGCAGCGGAAGTCAGACGAGCTTGCAGATGGGGAAGGCACGAAAGTACAGCGTGCAGCGGCGCAATGGCATAGTCTCTCAGATGAGGCAAAGAAGCCTTGGTTGGAAGAGGCAGCATCTTTGAAGAAGCAAGCCTTCGATGCGAGGCAAGCAGAGCACGCCTCCAATGCCAAGCAGTATGCTTGGCTCCCTGACGAGGCTACGGTCGAGGTGGGCTTCAAGGCGCCGTGCGACGATGCTCCAGCCCGCAAGGGCGTGGCCAAGCGGCGCTGTGAGCCGGGCGCAGACATGTGCGTGTCTCGGCGCCATACCCCAAACGTAAGGGTTTGGCCATCAGTCTTCCAAAAAGGGTTTACATCGAGATCCAAACCCGAAACTTAAGGGTATGGCCTTCACTCCCACCTTGGTGCAAACCCCAAATGACAGGGTATGGCCCCTCACTCTTCCCAAAGGGTCTACATCCTGATCGAAACTTGAAATCGAAAGGTGTTGTTTTCACGTCTTCACTCTATTAATGCACCTTAGGTTGGATTCCATTGCATCGACTGCCAGTGCCTCTTTTTCCTTGAGAAGCCTACCGACTTTTGCCCTGTGTGCCACATGACAGTGGTTGCTGCTGAGTTCAATGACAAGAAGGCTTTGTGGGAGCTGAAGCCCAAGCTCCACTTGAAGCCTGGTGACTGGTTCCATCCCCAGGCAAAGGAGTATGCCAAGTCTAATGCGAAAGGCTTGACTTCAGCGGACATCAACAAAGCCATCAAGAAGACCAGGGAAGATTTGCACCGGGAATATGGATCGCAGCTCAACACAGAAGTCAAGGTATCCAAGGAGGCAGCCGAGGAGCTTCGGAAAGCCACAGAAGAGGTCTTGACGGAGCTCTTTCACCGGTCCGTCCTGCTGGCCGAGCACGCCAAGCGGAAGACCACAACGGTGCCAGATGTGCGCTTGGCTGCCCTCCTTGGTGATCCAGCTCGCTTCAAGGAATCTTTGGAGCATAGGCAGGTGCAGGATGCTGCAGAGGCCGAGGCTCAAGAAGCCGCTGAACGGAAGCGGCGTTGCTCGGCCGCCAGTGGAGGCCGCAAGCGGCTGCGCAAGCTGGAGGAGATGCCGGCGGAGGGAGAGAAGCCGGCGGCCGACCCGCCGAACGAGCAGGCGGCCGAGCAGGCCAACTGATTTGAGATCTGGGGCAGGATCTGAAAGGATCCGTCGGGGAACGTGGGGGCAGCGCCTGTTTGCACAGGCAAGCCTAGAGAAGCGGAAAAAATTCCTTGCGCACTGCAATCGGACAGGCCCATCATCAACCAAGCAGCCAACCACCCATGTGTTTTGCTTCCACATCTTTTTCGGGTGATCCGCTCCTGAAATAGGTTCTTGCTAACCTAATGCACGCATGCGCACAAGACCACGACCTCTACTTCCACTTCTCCTCCTCGGGTGTCCCGACTTCTCTTCGACTGCTCCTGTCCAGGACCCACTGGGAGGGCTCATGTCCCTCTACAGCGTGGAGGTGTGTCAGTCGACCGGGGGAGACCCCTTGGAGTTGCATACCCATGTGGGTCACAATGGGTCAGAATGTAAACCCTATTTGGCCAAGAGACGGCCATACTCTTGTGTTTGGGGTGTGAATCAGGGTGGATCGAAAAATATTTACCTTTTTGGTCGACACTCTACGATTGAGGGTGTGAATCAGGATGGATCAACATGTAAACCCTTTTTGGTCGAGTGATGGTCGTACTCTGAGATTTAGGGTGTGAATCAGGATGGAGCAGCATGTAAACCCTTTTTGGTCGATTGACGGTCATACTCTAGGATTGAGGGTGTGAATCAGGATGGATCAACATGTAAACCCTTTTTAGTCGAATGATGGTCGTACTCTGAGATTTAGGGTGTGAACCAGGATGGGTCAACATGTAAACCCTTTTTGTTCGACCAAAGCACAAACTCTCACATTTAGGGTGTGATTCACGCATGACTCAACCTAAACTAACCCCACATACAGTATACATTTAAATTCACTTGCCGATCCACGCGCCCACATCTTTCTGCATACGTGGGTTCTTGCTTTGCACATTGTGTCAGGTGGCCTCCTCGCGGCTGCGCCGGGAAAGGGGGTTCACCCGGGCCGGGCCGGGCCGGGCCTCGGGCCGGGCCGGGGTCAACGGTAGACCCGGCTTTCCATGCTCAGGGGCATGACCCACTGCGACATTTGCCAGCCGAACTTGCCACCAACACCGAGCTGCCGGAGGAAGCGGTCACCAGACTCTCAGTTCTCCGAAAGCAGCAGCTTGCGAGGGCCGGCCTCGCTCGCACCGAGTGCCCAGTCAGTGACTACATCAAGGCTGGCCTCAACCTGCGTGTGGTGTCTGCAAGCGGCCGTGGAAACATGAGCCCAGAAGCAATCATGATCCAAGACGCTCGCAGCCGGATGAAGCGTGCAGACAAGTGCGGCTTCCAGAGCATCGAGGATCGCTTCGAGCATGACGTCCAGTTCATGGAACGAATGCTACAAATGGGCTATGATCATCGGGCAGCGCAGCGGCAGGATTGGCTTTGCCATGCTCACTTGGCGAACCCGCCGCGCAACAAAGCGCAAGTCAGCCTGGGCCTTGGATATGACGAAGATCATTCTCTGGCACGGCTGGTCTACATCGACGTAGCGCCCGATCGCTATTCACAAGCCATGGATTACACTCCTGAGCAATGGTATGTGATCTATCGCACAAACATCCTCTCCTTGCGCGAGTACATCGAGTACCTCAACTCACCCGACTCCCATCGCGGCCTTTTGGCTTGGGACGGCGTGCATCAGATGAGCCAATACTGCGCAATTGAGGAGCTTCGCCAGCTATGCCACGACAACCTCTCCGCTGCCAGGCGTGACGTGGTCAACAAGCAGACTCAAGAGCAGCGCCAGCAGCAGAGCAAGGGCAAGCGCAAGTCCTCTACCGGAGGTGATGGAACTCCAGCTTCAAAGGCAAAGGGAGGTCCGCCACCTTCACCGGTGAGCCCACGTGCATCCGGATCAGCATCGTCCTCGTGGGGATGGAGCTCATGGAACTGGAGCGAGTGGGGCGAGCAGCGGCAGTGGGACCGCCGCTCGTGGGACTGGAGCTCGAGTCGGAGCCAGTGGCATTGGCGTTAGTTGAGCCAAGTCTCAACCTTTTTGCCTGAGCGAGCATAATTCATTGCATGACATCCATTGTCAATATGTATGCGGTTTTCCTCCCAAGTCCAAACTTTCAATTTCTTTTGGCGGCGGGGAGTGAATAATTAAAATGCACGTACAGGGCCACGAAGGCAGTGGATTGCTAGCATCCACAACTGCCATGCAGCTTTGAGCCGACATCACTGTCGTGCCCTGCACAAGCCCTCGTGCACTTTCCGCGTCCAGCTTCGGGAGCAAAGCTACCTTAGCTGAGGGGGGTGTATTTTCACTCCATGTAATATGTACACTTTGTACCTTGCACATAGTAGGATGTCATGTCACCTTGACTTTGCAGCTCGCGGCCCAAAACAGGAGTTGCAGCTTAACGGCTGTTTCTATAGAAACGAGAGAGCTGCTAGCGGCTTGACTTCAAAACCAAGAAAACTTTGTTCACTTAAGACTTGGCGGCTTGCATTGCGATGACTGCTTGAGAGATTGGATCACATGTTTCTTAAGCCCAGTAGGCACCAGCTGAGGTCAGATGTTCAGCGTTGGAATGGCTGCTTGTTTGCACCTGGCGGCTTTATTTTTGTTGAAGGTTTCAGCTCCAGGCGTGCCAGGATACCCCAGGTCGTACCGGCCTTTCTATTTTATTCTAAGAGCTGACTTACTTGGGTTGTGATAAGCACGCCCAGTGTTGGGTTATTTAAATGCTTCAATCTTGGGACACGCAATGATAAGTGATGAAGAGAACAAAAAAGCATGACGGTCAAAGTGGTGTGGTCGGTTTGTTTTCCTTTCCTTTTTGATGCAGAAGCACGTCACGAAGAGAAACGGTTCATTGGTGCCACTTATCCAGAAAGCATTTTGTAGGCTGCAAGCTTGCAGGAGCAAAACTACTTTGGCGCTTGGGCAGATCGATGCTCAAGGAGATGCTGCAATTGCAAGGCCATTGTGTGGGAGCTCCTTTGTATGTTCACTGGTTGAGCATACTCAGAAGAATCTCCCTACATGTTTCCAATACATGTCATGTAGCACCAGCAAATAGTAAAAAAGGCTATATGATATAAATATATCGTTCTACATAGGTGGGTCACCTTTTAAGTTTCCCCTTTTTTGCTTCCTCTTCCCAACTGTCACGTTCTATAATGTTCTATATGGCAACACATGGCGAACTTCTTACCATGCAAACTGTAGTACTAAAAGGGTCTTGGGTTTTCTTGCTTGAATAAGACAAGGAAGAACAGGGTTTATTGTAGCCTCTTGACTTTAAGAAGCAAGACAATTTTATGAGTTGACACACAACCTCCAGGAAAGCGAGGCATGCTCAGCTGATATGTATATCTTCACACACCCCTAGGTGCCAACTGATTTTGCCAGCTGCCAGGTCTTCCGCCACGAGGAGCAGCAGAAGCTTCTCGCTTGCGGCAGGCTGTGAGACGGCTTGCGGAGGGCCAATCGAGAACAATTTGTATCGCTGAGCTGCTTCTTTTTCACTGGGCGGCTTTCTTTGGGTTGAAGCGATGGCTTGTTCCATCCGGTTTACACCAAGTTCCTCCGGAGAATGGCAAATTGTTTTAGCAAACAAATGAAATGCCCAAGATCGTTGTACATTGTAGATCGTACATTGTAGATTGTGCAAGGCCTTGTGCAAGTTCCTTCGCATTCACTTGTCAAGCATGCCTATGCCCAGCATCAGTTCTCGCAAGTGTTTTGTTAACCGGTGGAGGTTTTGGGAAGTGATCACTTGTGGGTCTCCAACAAAATGACTGTGAAGAAGCCAAAATGATATGTGTCATCAAGTCTCATCACCGTCACCTGTGCATCAGTCAAGGTCTTGCGCTTGCGCGCGCCGCTTGCGTCGCTCGGCTTCAGTTTTGGGGGCGGTCCAAGGGCCCGGTCGTATGTTGTGTTTTCATGTGTTTTCTTGGAGTCAGGAGAGGGTGATACAATTTGCGAGAGCGGTGCAGTTATGTGCAATTCGTATCATTCAGTATCACATTCAATTCAATGTTTGACCAATTCTGGTCAAGCTACAGTTGAGGGAATTGAGCTTCTCGTTCCACCATGGGCTGCATCATGTAAGAAACAGCGAGCTCCCTGTTTGGTGGAGATGGGCTCGGGGCACCCGTCGATGGTGAATGGACAGAATATATTCCAGCAGGATATCCATTGTCTACCTTCGCTCACTGGATGGTCACCATCAACAACCCTGCAGGTAAGATGACTAGTTTTTACGCCTAAATACTTATTTGGGCCAATGAGGGGATCAGACGGAACACAGTACACTTGAGGCTTGTACAGAAGGCTGGATACAAAAACAAGTACCCATACGGCCCATTCGGATAGACCAGCACTTGTTGGGATATCCGTATATTCTATCCCCCAGGAATCCAAGTACTTTCTCAGAAGCTACTTGGACCCTCCAAACCTACATAAGAGTGTCTCCAATCACCTTCTGAGAAGGTACGACTGGATCCCTAGGCTATTACTAGGGATCCATATTCCCTATCTCTCTTTCGCAGCTGCCGGCCTCAGAGTCCTCGAAAGAGCCTCCAGCTCCCCCCGCCGCGCCCGGCACTTGAGGCCGGTGCAGCCGACCTGCACGGTCGTGGATGATAGAGAGCCTGAAAGCGGCCGAAGCCGAGGAAGTCTTTCCTCAGTTGGGACGGTAGGCCCTGAAAGTCTCTGAATTGTTTGTCTTGGCTTATGAAAGGCCAAGTGGGACATGTGGGATGAAGTTGGCACATTGGGATCATTGGGCTTCCGATTTTTTATATAAATGAAGTGATAACTACACCTGCATTTGGAACGGCGCCTCTGAAGGTTTTGGAGGATGAACTTCAAGGGACAAAGAGTATTGATGCAACTTGGCCACTGTGACAAAGTGCATCATGTTGCCAACCCTGCTAAGAGTCTTGAGCAGATCAAGGGGCTGAATGATCCGCAAGACTTCTCGTGTCTCACTTTGGACCGAACCGAGGCCAGACAAAAGTGTGCGAACAGCCAGGATGTGCAATAGCTGGTAGCTACGCTACATGTGGTGCAGGGATGTGCAGGGTGCATGCCAGTGTGCTGCCATGTTTCCGATGGCATTGGGCTCCAGTGAGCCATATTGCAAGTGTTTGGTGAGTAGGATTAGGATAGAAGGCACTTCGTTGGAGCCATGACCGCTCCAGCGCAGTGCCAGCAGGTAGCGTCGAGCACTCAGTGCACGTGGGCGCGTGCTATAGCTCGACTTCCGATGGCCAAGCCAAATTCATTCAAATTCTATATGGGGCCCCAAATATATAAATAGAACATTGAAATCCCTTTCAGAAAGTATTGGAATCCGTTTGTATCTATTTGGGGACCACTGTAGAGCCGCTAAGGTACTGCTGCGTCGCAGTGCCTGTAGCCATGCTGCCGCAGGGCTTTCCGGGCACGGATGGTAGTATGGTGAGTATGGTGGTCAATCAAGGCCACATGGGAGGGCATCACCCGCAGCAGATGGAAGGCTTCCAGATGGGCCACGGCTGTTACCCGGTGATGAACCCAAGTGCGTCTCAGATGGGCATCGTGACCCCGATGGGACAAATGCAGTCGATGATGGGACCAAGCAACCCAGAAGCCGATGCGTTGGAAGCAGCGCCAGCAGCCCCAGCCGCAGAGGTTGAGAGAGCCAATGCCAGAAAGCGTTTGATCAACCAAAAGAAAGCCTGGCCAATCGTGTCGCAGCCTGCCATGGAAGCAGCGATCGAGCCGGCACCTGCCCAGCCTCAAGAAGTCAAGACAGTCAAGGCCAGAAAGCGCTTGATCAACCAAAAGAAACCGACGCCTGCAGTGCAGAAGTCGGATTCGGACAGCGTGCCCAGTGCCTCCAGCCGGCCACCTATTCCGCCGGACGGTCTGGAGGAATTCCCAACTTTGGCTGAGAGTCGCTTAAGGGGTCGGATGGGAGGTCGAGACGTTTGCCATCCTTTGACCCTTCCTGGGCAGGTTTACAGTTCCACCATCAAGGCCTTGAATTTGTCACCCACAGCCAAAGAGGCCACAGCTGCCAAAGCACCAAAGCGGCTCCAATTGGCACCCTTGCGGGGTGAGGTGAATCAGAAGCCTGTGTCAAAGGTGCTTGGACCTTCGCCCGTGCCAGTTTCTCCACAGTCGATGAATTCCGCGGCGTCTTCGTGCCTCAACTCAAGACGAAAGAATCAGTACATTTTTGTCAGTACTTTTTGGCATGTAAACCCTGTTCAATCGGTTAGAATGCTTGGAGGCGTTCACTAAGCACTGGGTTGTGAGATGTTTAGATATCTTTCAGATCTTTCAGTTCTACCTAAGACCGTGAAGCTGCGCATCCAAATCCAAGGCCCAAGTTGCTGAACATTGAGCTGGTTGTTGCCTCAGTTCAACCAGTTTCGGCTTTGACTTCTTGAGATGGCTGGAGGGGTGTCCTCTTAACACGTTGAAATTGCCTTCCCCCACGCATCCCCAAAGAGCTTCTCAGAAGGTAGGTGGATCCAGTACGTTGATATCATGGTTACTACTGGATCCAGTATTACTTCCTATTGCGCCCACATATAACAAAATCTGGCCCTAAGCCCATGATGAATTTGAAAGAACTTGCGGAAGGCCCACCCGTCCAATATATCCAAGAATCGATTGATCGTTTTTGGGGGGGATCCTCTCAGGACGGCGGTGCCTCTGACGTGATGGAGGCCAGCCCTGCTATGTGTGGCAAAGTATGGACCCTATATGATCTATTATATGTCGTATAAAATAATATAGTGTAGTTATATATCCAACATGTATAACATATATATATATATATACAATATGGGTATTGAAGTGTTCCAACAGAAGCGTGCCCAGCATTTCAACTTTGTCATGCCAACATTGTTTTACCAGGAGCCAGTGATTGAGGCGGCTGTGTGCGAGCAGGCACGGGTGTGTTGCAGATGTTTGTTGCAGAAGATCTTTGGTCAAGCCTAAAGCTTGTCAGCCAGCAGCGCATCCTGAAATGTCTCATTGCAGGATGTCAACGTGGTTTTCAGCACCTTGGCTGTCCTGGAATAGTAACCATAGCTTCTCCAAAAGGAACAGCTTCCGAATTTAAGGAAAACCTTCAGAATGCTCCAGATGTTCAATAGTATAGGCCCATATAGGCCCTACAACAAAAACGATTCCGGTTCAAATGAACATCCCAGACGCTCATGCACCCTCCTAAGTAGGGGCCGGACCCTCCTAAGTTCCCTAAGGGTTTTGAGGGACCAAGAGCTGTTTGGAGCGTCTGGGATATGAAAAGAACCGATTGAAATCGTTCCAACCCACAACGAGGCAGAGACGCCATGCTCCGAATCTATCGGCAGATGCACTCCGCTCGGGCCCTGCGCTTTGCTCCGCCCGGAGCACGCTGGACGCTTCGCACGGAGGACGCTTCGAGGACTGGGGGAAGAGCGCTGCGAAGCACTGGGGAGGCGTGACCTTTGGTAAAGAGATAGATCGAATCGATTTGTTTTTGATTCTGTACATAATTGTATATAGGAAAATATAGGAAACATAGTAGGCAGGTAGATGTATTGACAGTTGTTTCTAGCATTGTCTAGCTTCTGGGAGTAATAAGCAACGAGTTCTTAGTTCTTAGTTCTTGGGTGATTTGTTTGTAGGAGCACGGATCCAACGGTTCCCAAGGAAGCTTGTGATCGAGCAGTGCCTTGGCAACTTAGTGCCAAGGAGGTTTGTGATCTCCCACATGTTTCCAACCCGTTTGATGCATGAATGAGTCTCCCACAAGAGATCTTTGGCACCACCCGGATGTCTTGAGATCTTTGGCACCCGCAAGAAGACCAGGGGTGGCCCGGAGCTGAGACTTCAGGGGTTAGGTGGAGGTGGGAATAGGATGGACCTTGGCAGACATGAGGTCCAAAGGAGGAGTTGCACTTGCCTCCACTATCGGAGAATGCTTGGAAGAAGGAGGTGCCAACCTAAAAAAGACCCACAGTTGCGACTATAGAGCAGTATCGGACTGTTCCTTTCCCCAGCTGTTCCTTTCGCCTCAACACGTTTTCCTCTCGGGAAATGCTTCGGTTCGGCCAGGCACCGGTGGATCGGAAGGAAGAGCTTCAACGCAATGCGGCCCGGCCTGTCGTGACTGAAAGCGCCGGCCGGCCTGGTGTGGCTCTTCTCCGGAGAGAACGAGAACCAGAGACAGAAAGCGAGAGAAAGAGAGAGAGAGTCTTTGAGTCAGAGGAAGCCAGTATCAGGAGAATCTCTAGGACCTAAGGATGCACGTTTTTTCATGTGTTGTCCCCTAAGTCAAATGTCCCTAATGCTGCAGTCAGGCTGCGGTCATAGTAATTACTATAGTAACTGTAGGTCCTTAGTTGATGACGTAGGACTTGGATGTTTTGAGGTTCGAAGCTTTTTGGGCAAGATCGGCCACATGCTGGACAGCGAGCTGGAGGATTTCGTGGAGCCTTTGGCCAGCAACAGGCCCGACACCGTGGAGGAGCTCAAGGCAGTCGCCAGCACCATGTTCGAAGTTGTCCCTGGGCGGCACTTCAGAAAATGTTTGTTGGTGTTTCTTGAAAGCCACAAAAGGTTACAAAAGGCCTGCCATCATGTTTCAATTGTGTTTAAAAACGAACTTGAAGAGAATTGAAGTGTTGTCCTATTAAATTCAAGAGGACAGAGGGTGCTTGGACCCACTTCTTTTGCCTTAGGTTCTCCGTGGACCTTCCTACTGTTGCTTGGACCGGTCTTGGACCTGTCGTACAGACGGGGATCTGATATTGATATGTGTGGCCTTGTGGTTCCGACGATCAGCCATCATGGAGGTGTGGCTCCAAAGAGATAGTGTATATAGATGTGTGTACCTGGTCCACCTACAACTGCAAGACAATTCCCCTGAGATGTTCTTTGCAATGAGATGCTCTTAGGCAAGATCTATCTTGACGTGATCGTCTCCCTCCAAGCTGCTTCAGCTGCATTGGGGCCATTGGGAACGGCAGTTTCTCCACCAAAATGGGTGTGTTTTTCACGGAAGAAGGAACATAGATCAGTCTGCCTATTGGTTGGGGTCTCCCTATTTAACTAATACACACTCAATTTCTGGTTGCCTCCTCCATTGCTTGTGGATTTATCATCCATCCCAGTCAGCTGAGGGAATGTTCCCTGAGTTCACCGAGCTTGAGCAGCCCGTGACCTTGGCTGACGCGACTTGGCATTACAAGGGGTTTCACCTGATGCGACCTGTATGGTTCTGGTGGCTGCTGGGTGGCTGAGGATTTGCGGAGAAGGTGCATCACGGAAGCACTGGTATACGTTGAGAAGCTCGAAACAAACCGGAGCTTGTGAGCAATTGACAACAAGAGAAGCAGCTCAGGTATGGAAGAGTTTGATGCCATGCCTACAAGCTTCGACGCTTCATCCGAGGAGTTGCAGATGAAGCCTCTTGGTATGCAAAGACACCGGAACAGCAAGTTCAGCCCACCGATGTTAACACACGTTTTTTGTTCATCAAGTTCATTGAGGTATTGACTGAAGTGGAAGGGCCTCAAAGTGAGATCACCCCCTTTTTCGTTTCAACTCAATTTCATGTCATTTAGCCAAGGTAGCTTGATTTCTCACAGCGTGGGTTGGAAGGGATATGGAGGGACTGTTGATTTCTATCTCATGGCGAAGGGGGCTGTGCCACTGTTTTTTGGTTTGAACATGGTGATTACTGAAGCTCATCGTGATTCAATACCGCACCCCAGCTGGCTGTGTCACAGAGCAAGACAGCAGCCGCATGTTGTACCTTGCGTTTATTGGTTTAATTGATTCAGGCTGAATAATTTACATAGACGTAGTAAATTATTCCCCTAGTCTCATGTCCTTTCTCTTCTGACCTCACACTCCAATTAAAGCACCAGGCAGGATTTCGACCTTTTTTAGTATTGGCTATGTTCCAAAGCACGGACCACCCAAAAGAAGGCCATGGAAAAGTGTATCCAAATCGACATGGTAGACGTATTTGTTGCTTGGCAGTCTTGGTCAGGTAAGGCCAAGCAGTCCATGGAAAAAAGTCATTGCTTTTCCTGAGCGGTTTGCCCAAGAATTGCGGTTTCTCAGACACGAATTCACAAACCCCTTTCAAGTTTGTGTACGGTCATGGAGTCCTGGACATATTTTGCCAAGAAACATAGCCATGCAGCGGGAATCATCGATGGTTTGTTTTGGTGACTACTTCGTTAGAGTGCGGAGATAAGGATAGTTGGCCCGTGAGGATAATTCAAGGCTCACTCCAAGCCTTTTTGCGCACGCCGAATTGCCTTTTCGTCAGCCCAAGTGCGTGTTGCACAAGCTGACCATTGTTTTCAGGCTGAATCGCGAAAAGGGCCTGATGAAGGCCAACATGCGACTTGGCCACAGAGGTTCTAAGACCTCTAGTCGTCGACTATCCCAGTTGGGGGTACCCCAGGTGTCGACTCCGATCTGCGGCCACCAGACGCATCATGCATCGCGCCATCACCGGGTCCGAGCTCCGGACCTTGCACCGCAGGCTCCTGGTCTCCCTAAGAAGTGAGACAACTCAGATCACAGGGTTTCACCATCCAGGTCTTAGGTCTTGGGGGCGGTTTCAAGACTATAGTGAAAGTCTACATGAATTCGATCAGAGATTTGAGGATTTTCATGGGCCACCTCTTCTTGCGCCAGCTTCTGGACCTCAAGGCCAGACGTTCTTGCTGCGGATCGATGCGGATGCAAAGTTGTGCACCACGCAAAATAAAATCACAGCAAACGATACACATCCAACGACTCCAACGACAAATTCCAAGGAAGAGTTGGTGTGTTCCGTATATACATCGATCCAAATACATCAGTTTACATCAGGTATCAAAAGTATATCAATCAAATTCGGAGTGTAGATTGGAGGCTGTGACATGCTTTGACTTCCAAATCGGTGGTGACTTGTAGAGCTCACGGTGCTAAGACCACGGCCCTGACGGCCAGGCCGTTGAGCAAGTGGTCCATGATCTGCTCAGCGCATCTGTGGACGTCCTGGCGAAAGCAGAGCACAAGATTGAGCAGCGCAGCTCAAATAGCCAGGGACGTTCACTTTTGTTTGTTTTTGGTGTCGTGAGAAGCGGTACATCCAAACATGACATGCCACCATATATTTTGATAATATATTCATGATAGCATTTTGTGTTGAAATCTTCGATCGGGCTATCGCTTCAAAAACCTTGAGCCTGGCCGGCTCGCCTTCAGGTCAAACTGTCACATTCACTGTGTTTCTTTCAACTGAAGGCACCCGGCGGTTTGACGCATCACGATCCTCCGTCGCTCAGGTTTGCTTGCGAGCTCTTGAAGGCACCCGGCGCTTCCGGCGCTTGGAACGTCGAACGTTGGACGTTCTCGGTGTGCAGGCCATTGGCGATGGAACCCGTGGAAAGAAGAAGTTGTTGCGCTGGTTCAAGGCCAGGAATGGGATTACTGATTACTCTTTCTGTGATAAGAACGATGTCCCACCAGTTTTTGCGGTTTTAAAGGATGTTTATTAAGGGTTTCTGTGATATCCTGTGATCACCACACAAAGGAGGTGTCAAGATTCACATCGCATGGATGGTCGAGGTGTTGGGCCCAAAGTGGTAGCTCCATTGGGCAAAAGAGTTATGATTGAAAGACGCCAGGTCTTGAAGGATCTTCAACAAGCGGAGGCACAGTGGGGCCGTGGCAGGTTCAAAGGTGGATGTTAGACTGTCAGGTGAGAGAAGGAGAGAAAAAGTCGCACTCCCCTATAGGAACAACCTTAAGGAGGAGAATTTCTTCACATGCCTCATATTGATATATATCATCACATGCCTCATAATTATCAATATCATGACCCACCTGGGTTCAGTATGAACATGATGTGCACGCACATGTTACACGCGGCTTCTTTTTGCTGTGCTCCACGGTCGCCCCGGTCGCTCCGGTCGCTGATCTTCGCTCCGGAGGACCTGTCGAAGCGCATCCGGACCGTGATCGTGGACCTTCTGGATTTGAAGAAGAACAACTGGCCGCAACCGTTGGAGACGCCTGCACTGCGGAAAAAACCAAACCGCCTGAGTAACAGCCTGATAAGTGAGTGTTGTTTGTTGGGTGTTTCAGAAGGAGTTTGTTCAGAAGAGGCTGTAATATGATGTTTGTTCATGTTCATTTTAGAAGACAAAAGAAGACTATATATATATATATAAATACAGTAGGTTACTTTGACCATCGCTCCTTCTTAGCTTAGATTCTTCTGAAAAACCAAGCCCTCTGAGGGCCAGCGTTCGTTTAATCCATGCATCGCACGTTGATTGTTTAAGGACCATTCCGAAGGCTCCCAAGAAGGAAGAGGACAAGGCCAGAATTCCTGCATGGGGTATCGTGTGCCGAATTCCATCGAATTCCTACATGTGCCCTATGAACCTGGCTGGCGGCGGTTCGTGTGGCTCAGGTGGTCAAGATGTACCAGTACTTCAGAGACGACAAAGATGGCAGCTTATTGGAAGAAGACTGGAAGAACGCCAAGTTCAGCACAGATGACTGGCACGTTCAATGATGGTGGGTGAGATGTTTGGTCGGTTGCTTCTTGGTAGAACCCCCATCAGCTATTGGAGATGTCGAACCATATGTTGGCTAGTGTTGACTGTTGATTCTAGTGGAACCATGATGACCCAAGTAGCTATGGAGATGTCAAAGCATCCAGCTTATTGAGCTGGGAAGGACTCTCTTTTCTTCATCCACGCACCTGGGTCCGTCCCGCAGGACTCCAAAGAAGCGATCGTGAAGTTGGTGAAGTTGGTCTTCAAGCAGGCGGGGGTGGGCGTTCGGGTCGAACATTGAACATCTGACCATGCTCAATGATTCAGAAGAAACAGATGCCAGCAGTCACAAAGGGGTGCCGAACTTGGATAGGGGTGCCCAGAACATCCACTCACTTAGGGACTAAACACCACCCCGTCTTGTGACTCCATCGGCTCCGGCTTTTTCCGATTTAACCTCAAACTGCGCCGAAGTGTGTCGAAGGATGCGTGGGAGAGCCTTGTCCAACCCTGAATGCATATCCGGACCGTTCCAAAAACGTGTCCCTTGCCGATGAACGTGAAGAGAACGATGTGTTTTCACTGAGCAGGATATGTCGGATATGTTTCAAACATATTCCAATACTATCCAATACCAATAAGGGTTGTGTTTTTGGCAGAGTCATGTCATGGGGATTCATGGGGCATCATGCTTTTTCCTAGTAGTAGGGCCAGGAGCCCCTAGTAGCGTCCATTGCTCCTAGTAGTAGGGCCAGGAGCCCCTATAGCTTATCTCACTGGTTTTCAGCCGATTTCGGCCTGGGTTCCTGACACGTGGCTCACATGAAACGTGGCAGGAGAAGGTCAAAGAGCGTGAAGCCGTTGCCCTGTTGCTGGCAGAGTTGATTGCCCGACAGCTCGTCTCATGTGATGCCCTCCAGGAGAAGAAGGGATGTGAGTCGACGCACCGACTCCAGGAAAAAGTCTTTTCTGGAAATGAGTCTTAGGCTCGCCTCAGCCGAATGGCTTAAACTCTATGGAGAGGCTGCTGGAGAATAGACATAGAGAGAGAGAGAGAAGAAACAAACAAAACAAAACAAACATATGGGAACTTCAATCCAACAAAAACACATACTCATATTTCTTCTCATTGGCTGAGTAGTCGTTTTTTTTTTTGGAGTTCCCATCCACCGGTTTCATCCGGACGGGCAGTCACGGGGCACCGGAGCCGCGGTTGTTTCCGCGGGAGTTCGCTCCGCCGCGGAACCTTCGTGCAGGAGGTGTTGCAGCTGCTCATCGCACCCCTGGAGACCTGGAGAAAGGAGGAGTTGTAGCTTGGCCATGCACCAAGCTGCTGCTGAGTCCACCCCTCCACCTGTAAGCAGCTGAAAGATGAAAGTACTTCATACAGAGAATGGATGCATCTAAGAACCGAGGGAAAACTTAGTACCGTAAGACACCTCAACCACGCCCGGATTTTTGGTTCAGTTCTTTTAATTACGCAGAAGGTATGCAGAATTACATTCCATGACATGGATTTTTCTAGCTAAGGCATAGGTCAAGAGAATGGTCTTGAACTCCAACATGGATCTCCGATTTGGAGGATCCAAAGGTTTGCCTCAAGGTTGGCCTTTGTTGCCCCAAGGCGCGAGGACATTTTTGGCCGGACGCTCCTGAGACGAGTGCGTTCCGCGCAGTGGCCCTGACAGTGGCTCCTCGGTGGGGAGGGCAAGGGCGGTATATCAGGTCTTAGGTCAGGTCTTAAGCACTCGTAGGTCGGCTTTTTCGATGCTGAGGCTGAACCCACTGTTGCAAAGAAAAAAATAAGCTCCAAATGCTGGTGAACAGTTGCCTCTTGGATTCCAACACAGGAACTGGTTCTTTTTTGCACATGTTTTGGACCCAGTCGGCTGGGCTGGCTGTGCTGAGGCTGTGTGAAAGAGCAGCTTTGGTGCTTTGCCCCACGCCAGCGTGCAAGTGTGCTTGAAGCGGAGGGAAGTGAGTTGGTAGACCGCTACTAGCAAGATGTCCATTCATTGAAGAGTCAGAATCTATCTTGATCTATTGAATACCATTGATGATCATTTCTGATGTGTTTAGTCTCTGCAGTCTGCAGTTTGGTAGATTGGTCCCCAACCTTCCCTAAGGCTTGGCAGGACGGCCCATGTACAGAAGTCCTCCGCCGCTCCCGCTGTTTAGTCCATGTTTAGTACTCTAGGGCTCCAGCCGTACCTCCCAACCCTCGGACCCTCCTGGCACACTGGTCCCAGCTTCCTAGAATGTACGACTGGAGCCCTAGGGAATTGCAAGTTGCTGAGCCTCCTCATGGCGCCATTTTGTCCACACTCACGCGGTGTACAGGGAAAGTCGTGGGTGGCTGAATCACTGAAGGGTCTGCTCAGGGATTGTTGGCTTCTATTCTGCCTTTTTGATTTCCAGGGAAAAGAATCCCCCTTTTCCAAGTCGCCACATCAAAGACCTGTGAAGGCAGACACATCAAGAACCTCCTTTCCCATGGGCTTGCTGGCTGGTTCATGGTGTTGATATTTCGAGACTCCATGTCACCATGTTGCTCTGTGGAAGGAAACAGCCCAGACTCGAGTTTATGCATGCAACAATTATGGAAGTGGAATGTGGCCCCTTGGATGACCATTTTCCTCCACAAACAGGGAGTTTCCCACTTCCAATGAATATTTCAGGGAGTGTATCAGAGTATCACGGCTGGACAATGCAGATGATGAGTATCACTATAATTGCCATCAATTGGCCAAGTGAACATCTCTGAACCATCATCCACGCTGCAGTGGAGTCTTTCTGACCCCAACCGCGGAGGATTCCTGGGTGGTTTGACCCAACATGAGGGGGTCATCACTGGAACACTGGTTTGCTTTCTTCTTTGTTGTTTCCCATTCAGAATAAGCAGACCCAACCTGATGGCGTTCTGCCTCATGTGATTTGGTGCGATTAATCCGCACGGTTGGACGTCACGTCCAGCCTTTTGGCGGTGTGTCGTCGTACGAGTATATACTGGTCAAAAACTTTCAAGAATCTGCCTATGTTTGGTAGGTCATTTGTTTTGCTTGCTTTTTCTGGTGCATTTTTGACCTTTACTGCTCACATACGTGTTGAGTCAAGATGAATGCATGAAAGCATTCGGTAAGAGGCCCATTCTGATCAGTAGCTCCGGCTCATTGGTGGACCCCAACTGATGCCAGATTCATCCAGGAGTTGATATATATATATATATATAGATGCAGATCCTCTATGCAGATCCTCATTAATAATTAAGATTTCCAACAACAGTTCGGGGATTCCTGATGGGCTGGCACTGAAGACAAGGCCCAACTTCCCAAACGTCATGTGGGAAAAGATGGTCCACGGCGGTGTCTTGCTAATCAACGTTGGTCACCTGCAGTGGTTTCAGTACAACAGCAAAGGCTTCATGCATGCTTCATGCATTGTGCCTGTGGACAGCACATAGTTCAAGAACTGTTCGGAGCAGGTTTTGTGCGACGGAAACATTCAACGTTCATGACACATCCACTTTCCCTTACTGCTATACAAATAGACAGAGGCCCTCGCACTAACTTTGTATGGTCAATTTTTGCTAACCCCCTTTCTCCCACACGCCCTCCATTTAGCCTTCATCATAAGCCCGTGCTTGAATCGGAGACGGGATTTCCAGTGTGACCAGTCCAAAAAACGCCAAGATCTTGCCCCCCCCCAAATAAGATCGCCTCCAGCTCCAACTCTTTGCATGCACCCACCGCACACGCACACACTTTGGACTCTCTTGTGCGCTCGGAAGAACCACCTGCCGACCCAAAGTCACCACGGGTCCCACCGATGCCGCGTCGATTGTTGTCTTCGTCTGAGCCGATGCTGGGACCGGTGGTTGCTTGGCCCAACCGGAAGGGGCTGAACGTTCAGAGAGATCAATGGAAGAAATGCACACATCATCATAGATTATTTTATTTATATGTGATTATGTCAAATCATTGGAAAAAAATTACACAACTCTTCATGCATGTTGCTTGGATCGACTGGTTGGTTTCTTCAGTCCACTTGTGGCGACAAAGATTCGTCATGAGAACACTGCTATCGCTGCTGGCGCTGCTTGGAACACCAAGCTTGGCAGATCTCACGGTCACCGGACTACCTTCATGTCCTTGCGCCTCGGATGCCCAATGTACCGTCCTGCAACCTTAATTAATGTAGACTCCTGATTAACAAACCCCTCATATGAAGGGGTGTTTCAAGTCAATTGCGGGGGTGTATTATGTAATCAAACATTTACATTAAGATTGGAACATGGTTCGATTCGATGGTTTGAAGCCAGGTGAAGTACGTTGCAAGTTTGCGTGCTTGGTACCGTACCACCATGTTTCTATTTGGGGTTTGTAATTTAATGTAAGCCTCTCAATAATAACCTCCGAAATGAAAGGAACATGAAATGAAAGGAAATGAAATCAAAGGAAAATGAAAGGAACATGCAGCAGCCAAATGAGAAATCCAGACAGATTGGAAACCAAAAGGTTGACTGTAAACAACCATGGCCTGCAAGCTGGAGCTTAAAGGAATTGCAAAGGAAACTACCAAAAGAACCAGCTAGGGTTTGTTTAGTATTAGTTGAGGTCTGGAGTAGTTGAAGGTTTGGGCTGCTTGTGAGGGGTAGTCTTTGTGGGTTGATTTCAGGTTACAAATGGCAATGCCCAAAATAAGACATTTAAACAGGAAAATGTATGCTGAACATCCACAATCATTTTATGATTGGAGGAGCTGAAAATCCAGAATGAATTGTTCACGGTCCATTTATAGATCCGAGGTCAGCATCTGAGGTCGGAAGATCCCGAGTTCGGGTTTTGGTCTATGCTATTATTTCCCAGGTATTTTTTGGGGGGTTCCCCTGACTAACAGAGTCCCGGTACTAACAGCCGTGGTCTCGCCGATGGCGAGGCCGCTGTCTCCGTTTCGGATGGTCAAGGGTTCAGGAGAAGAACAGGTCAGCCCAGCATGTGGTGAAGACCAAAACGTGAAGACAACACATATGGAGGGCCTGCACCGTGCGAGCTCAATGTACCTCTCATGACGTACCTGTTTGGATGTTTGGTAGAATGAGTGCGTTTGGGACACTGAGGGGCCCCTGCTTTGCATGGAAGTAAGATGGTGGATGTGAAAGAAAACATCACTTCCCCTGCTCTCAGAAGAATGGAACATGTGTTTTGCGGGTTGTCATGTCCTGTTCGGACTTGGCATCGTTGGACGATGTGTCTGCTGCGCGCCACACATCAGGCGTTGAATGGGCCAACCTGGACAACTACCGCGTTGGGGATGTGAAGCTTCGCTGCGCTTTGCGCATGCGTGTGTCCATGAGATGTCACTCCATTCTGAACCGGATGGTATGGACAAGGCGTTAGCAAGTAGGGAAGTGGGGAGTGTGGAAACGACGGCACACCATTGCAATCCAACCATCAGGGCGTACTTGCTTTCCAACAAACCTTGTGGTGGTAGCTTCAGCTGAGCATGGACAGGGAGATGAGATATTCCAAAGGAAAGTTCGATTGCTCACTCATTCCAACAACCTGACAAACGTCCAACCCCTTTGCGGAGAAGCTTCGAAACAAAGAACAACCTGTTGTGACTCGTGTCTAAGGGTTCGCTACAAGCCCAAGGGGCAACGGGGGACTGGATATGACTATCCTCTGAACTATGGCAATTTGGAGTGCAAGGCGCGTGGGTTTGTTGCGAAAAGATTGCAGAGACGGGAGGTGCAGCAAGAGAGAGAGAGAGAGACGCATGTGCAGAGACCACTGAGAGCACATATATTTTCTTCAAGGAGGCAAATTTCCTGATATACTATCTATATAAATACCAAACTACTATACTATATATATATATACATACCGTACCTAACCACTAGTACTAGTGTGTGGCCCTCTTCAGAACTCGTTGATCAGTCCAACATGCTGCCGCAATTGTTGGACCCCAAAAAGTGGCATTGGGGGCGACAAGAACCCTTGGCCAGGGCTCCAGCCGTACCTTCTGAGAAGGTGTTTGGGGTGGGTGCCAGGAGCAACCAAAGCCTTCTGAGGAGGTACGACTGGAGCCCTACGGTTGGCATTGGTGCTCTCCTTGTTGCGCCTTCGAGTTTGGGAGTTGCCCTCGAACAAACGGATGGACCTTACTGCGGATGCGGACCTTTGGTGACGTTGCAGACGATCCCATGTACCCTAAGACCTGTGGTTTTGACATGTTTGGACCGTCTTTCCCCTCTCAACCCCAGTGGTTTTGGAGGTTCTGTTATGCTTCTGCATGGTGTTTGTGTGTTTTTACTCCACTTCCAAATGTGTTTTTTTCGGAGTGTACATCAGATCAGGAGAGTTGTTACCAAAACTCTGGAGAGTACCTTCCTTTCATTCCGGACAGGTCGGTCGCTGGTCCGGTCTCGTTGCTTTGCTCGGTGTGTCTCCAGTCCATTGGGGCCGGTCGGTCTCTCCGTGGCCGATCCATCCGCGCCGATTCTTCAGGCACACGACCTGGGGCTCCCGCCCTTTTGCAGCTTGGCAGCATGGTGATCGCGGTCGCTTTTGTAAGACAACAGTGGTCATTTGGATATGTTTTGACCCAAAGATACCCTAAGACTGTTCTCCTCATAAGTGCTTTGATGCGCGTGATGACGAGAGGCACATCCTGCTGGTCATTGTAATTGCATTAAATTAATAGCAAGCCTGCACTTGCCTTGGAACCATGTTCCCGTGAGAATTCCCCTCCCCATTGCACATACAAGTGAGCGTTTGAGGGTAGAAGTCTTGGAAGTGTTTTCCAAACTTACAAGTGCCTTGACATCGCTTGGCAGCAATGCAGTGTGAAAGTTCAACGGCAGAAAGTCTGTGATACCGATCCTTGCTAATCAAAAGTGTGATGCGTCATGTTTCACTGACCCAAGTGGGCAAAGAGCATATAAGTCCAAACCAAGCACCCCTGCCAGAGTCACTGTAACGGTGACACGCAGGGTAAAAAGCCGATAGGTAGACGACCGATGGACCCGGGTTCAGTATGGTTCCGTTTTGGGGAGCCTGAGACCGTCAGAGGGTCAACGAAGAGGATTCCGCTCCCATGCCGCGCACCCGACATGCACGGACGAGGCGATGGAAACGCGGCGCCCGCCTGGTGTGCGCAGAAGTGGTGCTACGTCGACAAGAACGCTTGCAGCAATGCAGCTGGGCGAAACAGAACGGTATTTTCGAATCACGTTTTTCTTTTTTAGTCACTATATAGAGTGAGAACAGGAAAGAGTTAGACCCGCTAGACGCAACTGTCTACATCCCAGATGGCATGGTCATGACGCATGCCCCTAGGAAATATGGATGCAAACCCTCCCACGAGTTGTTCCACCCTCAATGCCCACGGCTTCGAACATCCCTAAAGTGTGTGGGATATCAAAATGCACCTATACCAACTTATGATATATAGTAACTTATATAAGTGCTATAAGCATCTACGGTGCTTATGCCATTTAAGCAGGCCAGGGCAAGACCCTCGTTTTCCCAACCCTCGTTTTCCCAAACGTCTTCCTTCATGGACCGAATTGAGGCGGTGCCCTATCGTAGCAAGTTGTTCGAGAACTCCGACGCGTACTACAGCTACCAGACCTGCGGCGAGTCCAACGAGTGCCTTCCCTGACCGGTGGGTCAGACCGGGTTGGCCGACCTTTTTGTTGAAATGGTCAGCTGCAGAGGCGAGAACAGGTGCATTTAAGAAGAGTACTTAAGAATCTTAAGGTGTTAATCACCATGTGGACAGATATTGTAACATGTAAAATGTGTAAAGAGCGTGCACAGAACAAAGCATTTAGCTGATGTTCTTTGTTATTTGGATCTAAAGCCAGGCCGCAGTCTTAGACATGTCAGACGGGCAGAAACCAAAGAAACACATCAACGCGTCATGATGACTCGATGGTCCACAGAGAGTGGTCGCTTATTTGGATCGGATCATGAATGATGGATGCCCCATGTTGGTGGTAGCGTGGTGCTCAGACTTCTCTGACGCGTTGAAGCAGGGGGGTGAGGCGTTGAAGCCCCTCCAGGAGTTTGTTCCGGCTTGGGCTGCTGTCACCGTTGGGGTCACCGAGGTTCAGCCAATGGAACAGCGGCAGCAGTGGCAGCACTTCCAGCCAAGTGACGGAGCTGCTGGACGTGGTGCAAGGCTACTTGTGGAGCACGCGGAACCGGGTCGAGACCGAGCAGCTCGGAGAACGGGTCTCGGGTCTCGGGTCTCGGATTCCACGTGCCGGAGGGGGATCCAGTCCGGACGGTGTTTTTTTTTGAAAATGTTGCAGGGATACTCTGCATAAGGGAATCACTCCACACCCCAATCCCCTTCCAGTTGAACATGTTGTGCCTTGAGTTCAGGTGTTTGTCTGAACAGGTGTTCTTTGCTCAGAGCCATCATGGATGCTGAATCTGTAAAAGGGGATGCGGTTCTTGGAGAGGCCGAAAAGTATGCCCAGAGGGTGCAAAGAATGTCTACATCAAATGAATGAACAATCATTTGAACCAGCAGATCAAAAATTAAATAGTGGGAACAGTATGTGCATGTTGTGCAATTGTATGTCATTATCCATCTCGATCATAAATTACAAAAGCATGCTTATTAGTTGGTCTCATCATATTGTGGTTGCTCGAGCATGACTACAACAAGTGGCCAGGGGACAAACTGCAACCGAACAAAGTGCTCCAGGTTCCACTGAACTTCCAGAATTGATCTTGAAAAGCTTCGAACATGTCCACTGGGGGATTGTGTGCTGTATTTCCGCCAGAGGTACAGCAATTTGAGACAAAGCGATGGATGCGAATTTGCTAATCAATGCGGCCTGGCTGTTGCACACTATCGGTCGAGGGAGTACCTGCAAGTCAGGATCTGATGTGGGTCGAAGGTGTGCAATGCTGTAAAACAACACGCAAAAATCATCATTTGCCAGACAAAGATCACCTAGGAGGGAATCAGCCATGCTTTGGTTTGCTAATAGGTGAGATGAGTGAGGTTCCTCCAATTGCCAGGTGGAAGGGCCAGGTAGACTGGTAGACTTTTCAGCTCCTGTTGGTTCTTTCCCACGCTTGGGGCCACCGCAAGGGTCCAGTGATTCAAGCTGGAGGGAAAGCCGGAGGATATTTTTGGTACAGAAACGGGGGGGAAGGGATTTCCAGGTCCTGGATGTTGGATATGTCTGCATCATGGTCCTGAGTGAGATGTTTTATGGTGTCTTTGTTTTGTTCCATGTTCAGCAAAACAAGGGAAGGTGACCCGCACTTTGACATCACAACATCAACCTGAACCTTTAGCTCCAGGGCTTCTGGTGCATGACCTCGAAGCATACTGCGCGGATCCACCACAAAGCCCTGAAAAAGAAGGACGGCGAGTGGACCGGTGAGTTGACCAGGTGACCTACCTGACCCAACCGTTTCGGTGTATAGTTCGACTATGTCCAATTGTACATCCTCAGTTTTAGTCCACTTTGGCACTCCAAAGGTGCCTTCAACAACAGTCCGATGAGGCACATGTTGAGCAAGTAAGAGCGGGTTGGGTTGCTGCCCGTGTATTCTCATTGAGTTCATTGAGTTTAGCGTTCCAAGTCTAGGGGTGCAGGGGTGGATGCCCATCGGCATCGAAGTGAGCTAGGTTCGTCCCCTGGAAACCCTGGACGTAGGTGTTCAGCGCTTCGTCGTGACGGTCGCAGATGGTTGCACCAGTGCTTAAACCAGTGCCTGCCAACTTGCAAGTGGGGCCTACACCTGGTGAAGTCCACGTTTACCTGGTGAGGTCCATGTTTACCTGGTGAGGTCCATGATTACCTGGTGAGGTCCATGATTGCCTGGTGAGGTCCATGATTGCCTGGTGAAGTCCATGTTTACTTGGTGAGGTCCATGTTTAGAATGCTCTCAGCAAAGCTCTTTGTGGAACCGCAAGACCGACTTCGGCAACGTGGGCGTGAATGCCAAAGGCGGGCGGCGCCTTCGCAGACGCACGTGACCAGTCAGACAAAGCCTGCTCAGGCTGCAGCAAACCGGTCAGACCAGGCAAGAATTGTGAACATCATCTAAAACCCTGTCATCCAAAACCCTATTGTCCTTCATTAGATTCTTAGATATCCCTTGGATCATAAGCAGTTTAACTTATGTCTTGTCTTGCATCCTTTTCGCATCGTTGGACTCCCCGTGTCTGCTGTCGATCCTCGTGACGATCCAATTCAAACCAAGTTTGGACCAAATGTCAGGGCTGCAAATGCTGGGCTGGGGCTGGGGCTGGGTGGGGTCTTCCTGAGAGAGCATTTGAACTGAGAAAGCCGAGAGGGCTTCCCGCCTTCACTCAGGGCTTCCTGCCTTCACTCAAGGGGGTTGTGCGATGTTTTAAGAGAGTATGAGTAAGCTATTTTTCCCATAAGAGCAGCACCGCTACTTGCATTATCCCGTGTCATGATAGTAGGAACATACATCCACCAATAGCAAACACCCATCAACGTACCACTTCGTAGGAACCGCTCATTCACTGGACCATGATAGATGTATAGCCATAGCGGAAAAACAAACAAACATGTCCACTCAAAAGGAAACCCCATGAAACACACACACACATAAGAACGATAAGAAGCACCCACAGAAGAACACACAATCCACTTAGTTCACCTCATGAGGATGATTATTCACTCAGAAACTCCTGCTGCTCCTTGGAACACCGGCAGATGCGAGCTTTCAGTGCTTGTCGCGTCCAGTGACGCAGAGCTACATGAACGTGGCCGCCAAGGAGGGTGGGATACGGTGTTTCACGTGGGCACAATCGCTGAGGGGTGCGACAGGGAAGTCCAGGACAAGGGTGCCTTCCTGATGATGTTTGATGATCCTGTAAGAATTTGTGGATTTCAATGACCAGAATGAGGTGCAAATTGACAAGCCTACGCGCAGGATTACTATATTCTACCAGACTAGACTGATTGTTGTTTTGTTCAGTATTGTTCTTTCAACTCTGCCTAGAAAAGCTTTGATTTACTTGTTGGGTATTTCATGATGGCTCACACCTGTACCCCAAACCTGCCAGCACTATTCAAGCAGCGACATGCGAGCGAGCAAAACGCACACTCCTTGTGCGAGCCAAATGGGATGGGCAGCGTGCAAGTTGGGCTCATTGGAAAGCGCTTGTAGGAGGGAAGTCCTTACGAACGCGTGGGCTATATCTACTTTTCGGATCACGAAAGCGGAAGCTCCTTGGCGGAGAATGATTAGAGAACTGCTAGTCTTTCTGGAAGATCTAACCAAAACCCCCCTTAAAAACAGCCTTTCTTTTTAAACATGGCGGGTTTTCCAGCAGTGAGCCATTGTTGTTTTCCGTTGTGGGCGCGCGTGACAATCGATGACGGATGACGGTCGATTGCAGTGGTTTCCGAGTAGATGGTGCTCTCCCAAAGGTGGTTTACCACTGGATGACTCACCTCGAAGTGGTGGGTTTCCGCTTTCCGCTTTCCGGCAGGTGGGCGACCGAAGCCACTCCGGTGGATGTTTGGTTTGTGTGGTTTGTGGAAGAGAACTCAAAGCTCTCCATGCCATTTAGGTTGAAATATGTTGAACCCAGAGGCTCCAAACAGCCCGACTGGTCTCTCAAGACTGAGGGATTTGAGACCCCAGACCCCTCCATATGAGGGTCCATGAGCGTCTGGCAAATCCTTTATCCTTTCTCGCCTTGGAGATGCTTTCACTGGACGCGCGACCAAAACTGGGAATGAGTGACTTTCAGCCATGTCCCCTCGTGAGGACCACTATCCTGAGATTCAGAGTATATCTACTCAGGGCTTCAGGTGACTTAACATTGAATAAGCAGATATCCAGGGTCCAAGCTTGAACACCTCATCTCTGTCGAGGCTATTTGGGATGGCCCGCAGTGGAGTGGTGCCCTGCTGCAAGCTATGACCCCCGGTTGCGCCCATGGATTCTTGGACTCTGAAAGTTGTGTAGTCGGAAACTAAGGGCCACAGTGAACGACCACATGGCCGCATAAAACATGTATATATATATATATACACACCTTCCTGGAACCCAATTGACCCCTGTTTTGATAGTAAAAGGCCATATTTTGGGCGGTTGGTGGTCCAAAATAGAGGTCATTCAGGTTCTGGGTATATGGATATATATCAGATGGGGGTCCGGTTCGGACAGCAGTTTCTGGCAGATGGCCAGGTTGGCGGCACCCGGTTGGCCAGGTATGGTGACGACCCCCCGGAACGTTTGGAGTTGACCAAGTCTTTGATGTTGCATTTTCCTAGGGCTCCTGGCCCACCTCCTGATAAGATGGTCATGGTGGGTTTGGGGGGTCTAACCACCTGAGGATATGGCTGGAGCCCTAGGGTTTGTAGAGTGCTGTCGTTTATCCTGCACTGCATGTGGGGTGCAGTGGCGGAGAGACTAGTTGCGCCGCCAAACCGTAAGATGACTCCCCTCATTGAACCTTCACTCAAAGTGTTTCTCGTGATATCTCGTGATGGAGAAGCCAACCACGGACATGTCCAAGCCGCCAGGTTGCTCGAGCCCGTGGCATTTCAGCCCTGTACCTGGCACATATTCGGATGATTTCTGGTATAACCTCCGAACTTCGATCTAAGTTGACTCATTCGAGCTCTTGCCATCTAAGCCCAGCCCAGCTAACCCTCCACCTCAACCGGACCTCGCCCCCACCCCCCCCCCCAACCGCCCACCCCGCGTCGGCCCGCAACGGCGCCGGCGCCTCGGTCGCCTCGGTCGAGGTACTCGTCGGGCTCCACGGGACCTAAAGACGTAGTCATCGTCATCGACGTGAGTGGCAGCATGCAAGCGTCGGGGAGGAGCACCAAGGCCAAGCAGGCGGCCAATGACTTGATCAACACCTTGGAATGGAAGGACTGGAAGAAATGGGGGATATGTGGGGGATGTCTTCTGCCCGGCTGAGGACCAACATAGGGTTGAGGCAGTCCGGAAAACTGCTGTTATAAAGGCCCAAGGATTCTTAGGGGTGGTGGGCTTTGGATAGGTGACAGTGATACTGGATGAAGACCTTGGGACTGAAAGGACTTGGAGTGAAAATGGGGCCCGGTGAAAAGGGCTCTTTGGGCTGCTATGTGAGGCATTGAGTAGGGATTTGACGCCTAGAGAGGGAGAGGAAGACCAGACTGACATCAACTGTGATCTCAAGAGCTGAAAAAGATTGAAAAAGGGGAAGAGATGTTTATGATGTTTGTGTTTGGTCGGTGGCCGAAATAACACTTCCATTTGCGGTTGGAGTTTCTTCGATCTTCGGATCGGACGACCGAAGGGTTCGACCGGATGGATGCTTCGGTCTGTCCGGCGCGCGGAGCGACGCGCGTCACGGGGCGTGGCTGGACACGAACCGCAGGGGTGGAACGCTCGTTGGTTCGATGGTGGAAGGACTTTGCCGACATCATTCTCTTCAACGGGGGCATCGTGGTGCCTGGGCAAATGACCTCACACACATTGACATGTTTTTGTGGCTTTGTCGGAGCACTCTCAGGATGCTTTCTGAGTGAGAAGCATTTCTAGTTGTCACGCACCAAATCATGGTGCGCTCCCCAAACGTTTTTTTCCAAGCAGGAACAGAGGTCCACCAATCACATCACTTGCCAGACCTCCTTTGTTCGGTCGTTCGGCTTTTCGACGGTTTGCACATGTCACTCTGGAGCTGCCTACGCCCCAGGCCGATGCTCTACCGGTGGAGGGGTCCGAATCCATCGAACCGCTGCTCAGGCCGAGTATGCGCCGCAGGGACTGGTCTCCATGACCGACTCCGAAAGCGGCTCGGACCGCGGCCGAACGAAGGGTTGACGAGGCCGAAGGGATGAAGAAAGGCCATGCCAATTGATGTTGCATCCCTAAAATGCCTGGAGAGATTCACTTAGTTGTGTATGACTGTATGACATGTTCATGACCAACCATTCTATATATATATATCATATTCTCATCTCACACTATGATCCGTTTCTGTTTTGATCTTGCCCCGTGAGTGCTTGTCTATACATGGCAACTATAAGTAAGTCTTGATCAGTCTTGAGGATGCGTTATTTTGTTGAGAGGGCCACCCTGGAAGTCTGGATGGACCCTTGGACTAGCTACAGTATGGTATTACTGTATGTGGTTATTTGAGACTAGTTGTTATATATCTACAGTGTGATCCATGTTGACCTGCGGCAGGGGGAAAACAAGAAGACACATATTCTCCTGCATGGTGCCCCTATGATAGCAGAGGACAGTCATGTATGCCACATCTCACAGGCGTTTGCAATCGTTTGCATAGAGGTTCCATTGGAGTTTTCGGCATACTCTTACTCAGCCTGGCAATGTTCTTTTTTCGGTGTGACTATCAGAAGCCCCCAGGGGAGAATTGTGATGTTCACATTATGGAAGTTGCGGAAGTTGCAGGTCAGTGGGTTTGCAGGTAACTTGGTTTCGTAGGTCAGTAGGTTTTGCAAGCTCTAGGTTTGGGGTTGGTGGGCAGCTTTGACTTGCCCTAGTACATGCTGCTCATGAAGAAATTTGCTCCTCCTCACGAGGAATTAGCTGTTCCATGTTGTTGTGTCTTTCCGGAAGCACTGCTTCAGTTATATAAGTAAAAAATAAACATAACTTCATATAACTTGAATTTACTGGGTTGAAGTCATTCTGAGAGGTACATCAGGTAAACGACAGATTTTGCTTGTAAAAATGGTTTCTTGATGTTCCCTGTTTTGGTTATTCAAGGTCAGCCGGACCCTCAGTCATGTGACGCTCCACTTCGTTGGATTTTCGGCACCTCAGCCCTCCATCATCGTGGCGGCTCAGGAAAGAACATGCAAGCATGGTTGAACAACCACAATTGGGACTCTAGCCAGCAGCATGGGGCCCAACGTGTGTGCGACTAGCGACAGTCGCGACAGTCACCGACAGGACCAGTGGCACCCCTTGTTTGTAGGGAATCGATGCCTCAAGTTTGCGTCGACCGGTAGAACTGGCTGAACTGGAAAAAGGGCAGATGAAGCACCCGCTAGTGAAACCTTCGCACACCCTTTCTGGTTCGCTTTTTCTTCTGTCCTCAGCACTGCATTTGGCTCTTAGGTCCCTATTTTCTTTTGGGGGGGGACCTCACCGACTCTTTTGGCCGGAAACTATATAGTCAACATCAAGCCCCGGTCGCAAATGACGCGCAGTATGGTGCACCAGAACCAGTAACCAGCTCAGCTATTTGCCGACCATTTTGCCCCTCACCCCACGGGCTGACGCTGTTCCGACCGGTCCGTGGGCGGTTCCACCAACGTCCTGAGGGATGTTCCTTTCTACCATGCAGGACCACCTACAAAGGTCTATATATATATATATATTACTTCAGACACGACCCATGGGACTGCCATATATGCCGATCAGTTGGGGTGACTTGGGGGGTCAATGTAGGCATATATGGCAGTCCCATGGAGTGTTTGGGTACAGTAAGTCACCTGAACTGGATGGTGTTGGCTTTGACCATGAAACACGAGACCCGAGGTGTTAGGTGTTAGGTCTTGCTGCCAGTGCCTCGGCTGCCAGTGCCGCTAGGAATCGGGTGGCACGAACTTCAAGGTAGCTTTGAATGCGGCCTTCAGTGTCGCTGGGCATGAGGAGATGTGTCGCTGGTGCAGTATACTTCGCCTATATCGATGGTTATGAATGTTATGATGGTTTGGTAATCCCTCGTTTCATGGACACTGTCACTACTCTTTGTCAAACAGTACTCAATTTGGGGTGAAGATGCACATCGACGCGTCGTGCGTGGCTGCCTTCCTAACAAGACGCCGGCGGAGTTGGAGCCGTGTGAAGGCCGACAGAGCGCGCTTCTGGTGAAGACGCACGCTTTGCCAGACCGCACAGCCACACGCGTTTCGCTCGCACAGTTCCACAGGTCATCAGCAAGAGCGTGAGCTCTGGAAGTACTTCGATGTGTCAAAAGGTGGGCCGAGCGAATCGACGACATCGGTGACATCGGCGAATCGAATGAAGACAGAAGGATGCTACTTCATTTGCAAATTGTTCATGTTGATAGTAGGCTTAGGAAGCCAGAAAGAAAGCTCAAGCAAATAGGCTTACGAAGCCAGAAAGTTCGATGAACATTTTGATGTTGACGATCCCCGCACTCAGAAACCCTGCTTCATGTTTGGTTTTTCATGGTCCAGAAGAATTTGCTCAGGGTTCTGTATAATCACGAAATCCTTTCGAATATAGAGATGTGTTTTTCGCTTGGACCGAGTAGGTATGTTTTCGAGTGTTTTTGGACCAAGCGTGAGGCTATCATGTAGGTAGGTATGTCATTGGTTTTGTCTCCGGGGTAATATGGTCGGTGGCACGCTAGCCGCTAGCCACCAGGGTGCAAGGGCACAAGCAGTGTTGCAGTGTCTCATCTCTTGTTCAGGAATGCCCGGGCGTAACAAAAAAAGGGTAGACATCACTCGGAATGCTTCCCGCTTGGGGATATGAGATATGAGTTAAGCAACCAGAAAAACGGTATGTTGAAGAACCCGGAGAGTTTGATGCAAGTTACTCCGGTCGTCTCCAAATAGGAAAAAAACGAGATAACGACGTTCTGCCGTGAAAATCCGTCAAACATTGTGAAACGCTTTTCTGCGCCTGCACAGCAGCAGCGCTTTTCGCGAGAGAACCAACGGCGACGCTTTGCGCCTGCGTCCGCGGAAGGCCATCTTGTTTCTGACCGATGGCGAGGCCGACTTCTCCGAAAGCGACTTCTCTTCGCGCTTCGGCTTAAGCGTTGTTCGTTTTTGGCGGGCGGAGCAGATGGGGGCCACGGGTTGATGATGGTTGAGTGGCCAATTTGGGTGACATCTGAGAGATTTGATGTAATTGGACGTCTCCAGTTCCGGTTGCTGGGTGCAATCGCCAAAACGTTGGACGACGAATTCACTGAAGATCGGTCGTGAGTTTCAGAAATTAGCTTAACACCTGCAAAAGGGATAGGCCTCCCTCAAAAGTGCATACCATATCACTGTAGATGTTGGATATGTTCAGCTAATGATGTTGGCGGCCTGAAAAAGGGATCGGCGGCTCCCGCCACGGGAGAGCGGCGTATGCTCCCTGCCACACTGTTTGACCCCCAAGGACTCGCGCGCAGGCGGAGCAACATAGTGCCTTGGAGAGGTTGGACGGGGCTGTGGAGAGTATGGACGTAGTTTGACTGGTGCTTAGCAGGGAATGAGGGAATGGATCCAATAGAATCTGTATTGTGGGCTCATTCCCTTATTCCCTACGAGTCGCACCAGTCGGTAGTTTGAAAGGATTTCTGAGGCGAGTTTTTTCTGATTTGACCTGTGAGGAGAGTCTCCCGAGGGCGTTCCGCCAAGTTCCTTGAGGATATACTTGCAGCCTACTAGTGCGGCTCAATTAGCATCTGGAATCCCAAACTCCAACAAAACGTCCGCAGCTTTGGGGATCACCCTGCTATGATCCATGATCCACGGTCCGAGGGTTGCTCTTGTTACAGGTGATGTGCCAAAGCTGGTGGCCCTGTCTCGGCTCCGTTCGAGCCCAAAGCCGCCTACTCTCAAACCAAGGTGTTGCAATCTTCACTTATGCCTTGGGCTCTGGTGCTGACACCACCATCACCAAGCGTTTGGCCTGTGAGAACAAAGGCATGTTGGGCGGCTGGTGGCGCGACGTTTGGGTTCGCGATGGTTGGGCTGGTCTTTTTGGGAGGAAGTGGGACGTTTTAGATAGCAGAGCTTTCCCCTTGGAAGAACTACAGAGGGCCTTGCTCAGAGGAGGTGTTTATTTCAGGGTGCTTCAGATTGTGGGTAGCTTCTGAAGGTCATTTTTGTTAGTTCTCCTTGATGGACATTGCATGGGAAGTAACCGGCCGAAACCTCCCAGTTCACTGCCGGGACTGTAGAAGGACATCGTTTTCCCAAGGTCATCCTTTCTTTTCACAGGCCAACCTATCACGAGCAGCGTCTCGTGCTTCATCAATGTATCAAGAAATCCAAATACCAGAATCACATGCTAAATTTGTTCTCTTGACATCTCTAGACTCAATTCCTCCAGCTGTCACCAAGAATAACCTTAAAACATCACTGGCAAACTCCCAAAAATCGCAAACAGTCTTCCTGTCTTCCTTAATTACTAAAGTGTCCTTTTTCCCATTGCTCCCTATTTGCTCCCTCATATGAGCCCATCCACTCACTCGCTCATTCAGCAACTCGCGCTGCAGAGTCACCTTGCCATATCGCCTTAGGCATTTTCTACCAACTCGCCGATGGAGTAGACCTCTCCAAGGCAACGTGGGCTGCGAACCGCGTGGAACACGGCGCCCAGCGGCGCAGCGGAAGTAGTAGCGGCTGTTACGAGGTAGCAGCCAGGTGGTCCGGCGGTGTTGTGGTGGTTTTGATTGCATCCTACAAGGATTGCATTGCATGTCAAAACTACAGGGCGACACCAAGGATGGCCAGAATTCAGTATCAGCAAAAGGAAAAACATTGATGGAACATGTATAATATGAACATGTGATGATAGCTTTTTGGATTCAACTGTCGATCCATCTTCGCCAACCGGTGACCATGCAACCAGTCTGTGGAGTGAAGGACCGCTCTTCAACAAGTCTCCGGCTGAAGACCTCCAACGAAGCCCTTTCTGCATACCTCGCTCCGGTGAGGTGATGTCGAGGTATTATGAGTACTTTGCGAGTGGCGTGGAGATTTGCACTCCTTCCTTCACGCATTACAAGGCTGGGCTGGGCTTGCTGCTGCCATTTCATTAGATGTTGACATGTTGCATGAATATGCTGCTGATTCATGCTGATTCTAGTGGAATAAGCGTCACTGTTCAAACCTCAAGCCTTAATGCGTGGGTATCGACAGTAGAAGGACTTGGGGGTTGCAAAAACCAAATCTTCTCCAGCTACTGTAGCTGGTCAAGTCAAAAACTCTTTGGCAGCAGTAAAGAAAGCCAACTGGCTCGCTGTCGCCAGCTGCCAAGTCGCTAGGACTCCGTGACTGGTGCGGAGCTTTGGCCCTCCTGTTTGCCGGCCTATGATGCATCATCAGGAGTGAGAGGCGTGGAGAGGAAGTTGTGTTTCTTTTGGTGTAGGGCCTTAAAAGGAAGAGATGAATGTTTGCTCTTGGCACGGGGAAGGACCGTGGTAAAGAGGTGGAAAGAGCCGACCGGAAGTAGAAAAGTGTCATGTTGTTTTTATAGTGTAAACAGAGTGTAAAGGGGTGGTGTTTTGTCCCCAAGTGAGTGGATAATGGGCACCCCTAACCTCCATGGATCGCACCCCTTTGTGACTGCTGGCATACGTCTCCATACATTTGATTACATTTGTGCTGATTGGTTTACCCGGTGTTCTGCGGATGGGTTTCTCCTGATCCCCTCCACTAAAAATCAGTCGGGTTGTGTACCCAACTTGCTGAAGGTTCACAAGAAAAGTCTTTGGAGACAAGAATCCCAGACTGCCAAGAAGTACAGCACCTGCTTGCAGTAAACATGCAAACAACATGCAGTTCCTGGCAGTTCCTGTTGAAACCACTGCATTGGCTTTCTGGAACACCGGCCGCACAGCTACAAGAGGCGCTTTTGACCAAGTTTTTTTAAAGCATCTGTCCTCCCTCAACCTCCTTCAAGTGTATGCAACCTATTGCAACATGATTTCTCCCAGAGGGATGCCATTCGAGCGTGCCTCAGAATGATCCTCCACCCTTTGTCCACCTTTAATTCTCGCCAGGGGGATCAAACCGGTGGAAAACCAACGGCCGTGCCGTTGACTCCAGGACTCTTGGGTGTGAGCTGCTTCGATTTGAACGTCATGGTGGATCCCGAAACCCTGAAGCACCGGGGCGGCAGACCGACCGGAGCAACAGCACCGAGCCAATGCGGGCTGCGGACGTACTCGACCCAGTACTTGACCCATTAAAAGGATCCTGGAAAGGACGAAGACCTGTCTTCAGACCCCATAGCAGCAGCACAAGCTGGAGAATGTTGGACTCCACCCTTTTCGTGGTGGAACACAGCGGAACCTTCAGAGAACAACTTCCACCCAGTTGCAACTGGCGCCAGTTGGTGGAACCAGACTCTACCGGGTATAGATTCGTGAGTTCGATCACCTGTCGACTTGGAGTCAGACTGGGCAGTCTCCAGAGGCTCAGGCCCTTGGGGGAATGAGGTTGCAACCACAGTGGGCAAATCTGCTGAGGCTGTTGATGCAATAAACTTCCTCCAAGTCCATCTAAACACATTTAAACAGTCGACTATATCAAAACTATTGGGCTATATACTGTGGTTTGGGTTGCCTCGGCTATTGCGGATGTCCTTTTTTCTAGATTCTAGATTCTTTCCCAACAGTGCTAGACAATGAAATGGCCTTCCAGAGAGTGGTTCCATCCTGCATCCTTGTGGTGTGTCATCTTTGGCCATGCGCCCATTGATATCGCCATGAACGGCCTAAGGTCAGAATCATATTGGGATGACTTTGTATCTTGGATCGCGAAAACTGAGAAACATCCAGGCAGTCCAGGCCCTTTCTTTCAGCTGGAGAGGCCATTTGAGTTGCCTGAGCCAACCTCTTGCGGGACGCCGCTGGACACGAGTCGTCGGCGCTCCGAGTCGGCCAGAAGATTCGGGGTTTCGACGCCAGAGGTCTCTGCTTGACGCCTTGAGGTTTCAGAGTTGTTACCAATCCCAAGAGTTGGTTTTAAGACACATGAATGAAAATGAATCAGGTGTGTTTCGTAGTTGGTATACAACCGGGTTTGGTTTTTAGCAACCCTTTTGCAACCTGATGCCTTTCACGAACCCTTTCCATTCCCCCATATCCACTTAAAAGGATGCTCTAAGACCAACCGGGTCCCAGTTCTTCGGGGGGATTGGACTCGGACTGAGACCATGCTCCTCAGGTGTGCAAGGTCTCAGACCTCACCAAGCAGTGCCGCCAGTTGGACTTGAACGACTGCACTTTGGAGCGGCTGCGCCGGGCCGTCGGGCCGGAGTCCACATGCCGAGCCGGCCATGGTTATTCCGAGGATGCGCCGAGCTCGGCATGAGCCGTGGGCAGGTGGAAAAGCCCAGATCACGACTTTTTCTGGTTGATATGTTTGGATCAGTGTTTGGATAGTTGTTTACGTGTTGTTTCATGTTGTTTTCAAAATTTTCAACCATAATTTACCTTTCCAGTCAGGAGTCAGGAGAGTTGTTCAGAAGAGGGGGGAAGCTCTGTGTGAGCAACGCTGGTTTGGGCTTGCCAGAAGCCCAGTTCATGTGTGCTCGCGTTTGTGTTTTTGCTCCAAAGTGGGATGAAAGCTGGAGATTCTTCCACCAGTTCATTCATGGACCTAGGACAAAGGATAAGGAGTTCCCCTGACCATGAGAGTGCATTGGAAGCAGCATCTCCCAACCAACTTAGCTGTTTGCTTTTTTGGTGCTCCCATCTTCCAGAATATACCAGTGGCCCTCTCCCCTGACCAGCGTGTCCATGTTACAGTGATGCGACGTTCATATCTTCCCAAACGCACGCGGTTTGAAGGACCCATTTCAGCCATGTGGACACGTGAGCAGGCTTTGTTTGGACTGCCAGGCAGCACTGGCAGCACAGACAGCACGTCGAATGCCACTTGCCCATGCGCAGATCCTGCATGCCAAGACAACGAGGAGCGGCGGACAGAACAAGAGGGGTGTGGAAGAAAGGTCTAAGGATAAGGCTTGCAAATTTGCACCCTTTGGGTCCTTCTTCAATCATGGCCACATGGCTGTTCCAATTTGGCGTAGGTCCGTTTTGGACATGAGTAGGATCCAATTGGCTTGGCATGTCGAGTTGAGGGGCATTCCCATGGTTGATTCATGGTGCTGAAGTTTGGCTGCTTGGAGGAAACGGCTGCCCTCCACCGCCGAAAACCGCTAACCCATTGTTTGCAGTCCTTTCCGGCATAAATTGCGTCAACACTCAACCGGATCGACCTTAGGTGGATTTAATATAGTATGATTTTGTTTGAAGGCTCGGATGTTTGCGTCAGGATTGGTTGGATGAGAAAGGCTATTTCTGCGATACTTGGGCCGCTTGATGAATTGTTGGTTTGGAGATGGTTTGGCAGGATTTGTCTAAATCCTCTTGGAAAGGAGCAGGAGCATTCCTTACTCAGCCTTACTCCCCCGTCCGTCGCAGTTGGTCAAGTCTTGTGAGAAGTGCGAGTTGGATGATTTTTCATGATTTCTCATAAATCAGTAAAGGGGACAAGAGGGCAACAGCTGGACCACAGGAGCGAAGACAGCTAAGAGTGTATTTTTGGCAACACTGCTCACGATGTCTTGGGTGCGGCAAAGAGCTCGTTGGAACCAATTGAAACGAAATGGCACCCACTTGAACGGCACCCTGTTGGGCACCTGATGGAAAGAAAAGGTCCTTGCAAATCAAACTCTTCAAGATGTGTCGTTCAAAACATCTCTTTTTTGGGGGGATATCCGGGATATTTGTTTGAACAAAGGGTCGGGTATTCTCCTCTCATGTTGGCCTCATCAGTTCCATGTGGGCTTCCTGCATAGTCCAATGGATGTCCAATGGGTTCCACGTGTCGGGACCATCCACTCCAACTCGCAGTGAGCAGCGCTGCGGCCCAACCTTAGGGTGCTCAAACTGAAAAACACAAAACCTGCGCCATCAAAAGACCCAAAGAAACCACCAACCAAAACAGACCTGTCAACTCCAAAACCCCGAACCCCCCCGGTCCCGGCCGCTCAACTTTTTAAGCCATCTCGGACCATCTCGGGCCCCTTAAGCCATCCGAAGACATCCCAACGGCTGCCAGCTGCCGGTTTTGAGACCTGAGGTTGGGGATGACTGTTCTGGGGCAATGGAGTCTTGGGGCTATACAGCTGGCGGACAGCAACTCTTCCGCAGGCAGCCGTGAAGGTCCAACGATCGAGGCGTCGTGATCATCGAGTTCAAGAAGGACAAATAACTTTCCCCCTCACACGGAAGAATGCTGCAGGGGTGGTTGGGTGGAAGAGCATCATGTGGCACACGAACCGGGTCTACATAGGTCAATGCATGTCAATGCAAATGAAATAAGTCTTATCCCACGTAGTGATCTCCACCTGTTCAGTGGCGATGTCCACCTTCGAGGCAAGATATCTTGGTGCAGTGCAAACGCTCTTGCGGCTCGGCAGTCGATCCTTTTAACGGTGGGTTCCGTTATGACAACAAGCTCCGCTTGGCAGTTGGGCTGTGGTGAAGACCCGAACTCGGCAACGCTCTGAGTGAGCAGTGCAACAGTCAGTTCGCAATGGTGACAATGCCACGATGTGTGTGGGAAAGCGGGTGAATCTGCTCTCACTTCAGAATATACGGAACTGCTTTGGTCTCAACTTGTTAGCGTTTCTTCTAACATGTCCACGTGAAAGCAACATGCCATATATCACCATGTATCACACACTGTATGTTGTTGTTGAGCATCAAAAGATGTCCGGTGATCATTCTAAGTCCCTGCCCGACGATCCTCCAAGGTGGCGTATGTCCTCAGATCAGCCCTTGCCCCACTGAAGGGCCCTGTCAGACGCTGGGCTGCAAAGCGGGATGGGCGCATCCTCACAGCATCCTCACAGTGTGAAGGATTTTCCACAAAGCAGTTCGGTCCTTTTTCAGGTCAGCGAGCAATTCTCAGAGACTCTCCCCAGAGCTCTGCACTCACAGTCACAGGAAGAACATTTTTCCACACATGGAAACGTTTTGGTATAATATACCTTTACTTACTTTCTTTGGCCCTTTTTTCATATGACACACATACTGTAGCTCTTGCTCTCAAATCGCCCAACATAGTTCTTGCTCGGCATTTATCCACCCGTCGGCTGCATGTGGCGCACCGAGGAGCACTCCGACCAAGATCTCGAGCAGCGCGTGCCGCCACACGCGGACAAACAAGGTGACAAACAATCTCATCATCAGTCGCCCCTCGACCGCGAGGATGCGGGGAAAGTTGGGGCCCGACATGTTCCAAGAGGATGCATCAGCTTTTTTTCTCAGTAGCTCAAGGAAGATGTATGGAGGAAGGTGCTTTTCGTTCCTTTTGTCCCTTCTCCTGCCTTGTTATCACGCAAAATCATAGGCCCTAGGCCAAGCGCTCTCGTGTCCCTCCATCGGCCCAATGCCGGTCCAACCTTCACCAGTCGTCGAATCGGTTCACCGCACAGCTTGGTAGAAGGAATATGAAGGAATGCAGAACTGTCGTCACCCTTCTGGATCGTTATGGGGGATAGTCTGAGCCGTTGCCAGCACTTGCCCTGGCCGTGTCGTCACCCTTCTGGATCACTATAGGGGATAGTCTGAGCCATTGCCACTTGCACTTGTCCACCCTGGCCGCAGCTTTGGCTCAAAGGGGCAGTCTCGGACACGTCCAAAGTGCGGGCAGCCAGAGGCCGAGTTTGTGGGGGGCCGGAAGTGGGCCGGAAGTGAATCCGATGAGCATTGAAGGACACGTCCGGCTTCCCCTTGCTCATGTCATGGGCTGCTGCGACCCTTGTGTGTCTTGGTGAGTACTTACCCCTCCGACTCGCGAACATGGAGAACCGTGGAGAACCATGGAGAACCCCCTGTTCGTCGAGGAAACTGATCTTCCTGGGGGGCATGCTATCCACTTTCATGTGATGTGTTCGTCAGAGTCAGAGTGTAGTTCTTCATCCTTTGGTTTTTTGGCCAGCGCCTGCGCCTCTTCAAATTTCCAGGAGCTTGGTGTAGTTGGCTTAGGTCTTCAGCCTCTCGGTCCGTAGGTGTGCCAAAGGTTCTCAATGCGGCTTTTGCCATTTGCCTCATGGAGAAGACCCTGACGGTGTGAGACCCAAAAAGACGAAGCGCCAACGGATCAAGAATGAAGTATTGAAGCTACTGGTTTCAAAAGGTCCCGAGGATCTTCATGCAGCCCTACAGGAAAAAGCCCGCCAGCATCCGTATGTGCCTGGGCTGCGCATCTCGCACACGGTGTGATCGTATTATGCCATGCCCCACGCGTCTTTCGAGGCAGCTAGCTGCCCTCTATTGAGTCTCTAAAACAAGCAATTTCGGTTTGTTGTTGTTCTTTTTCTTCTTCTTTTTTTTCTTCTGTGTTTTCTATCCAAGACTCTAAGGTACGCAGAGTGGTGGTGGGTTATTTGAACAACGAATCCTTCACTCGCTCGAATCCAACACCGAGGAGGTGGTTTTGCGGCTGTGAGCACAGATGTGCTTCAAGATGCAGCATCCACACCAGGAGGTGTCCTGCTTGAGCTTCCATGGAGTTTGAGCTCATCTATTCTGAGACCAAACAGATGCACCAGACAGTGGCACCGCAATGTATGAGTGATGTCACTACTCCGGCACTGCTTCGTCAAACGAAGCAGCGGCTGAGACCCCTGCTCCCCAGTCATGCCTATGTCACACGGGTTGCTGCAAGCAAAAACGCTCTTATAATTGTGTAATTCGATAAAATTCGAACCATTTTCGAACCATAATGTTCCATAAACCAGCGCATGATAGGGAAGAAGTTGCGTTAATGAGAGCCAGAGAAGCAGAAACGATAGGAAAGATCCGTGCGACCTAGTGACATAGGGATTCAATCTAATAGTCCAATAGTCAAAACGTTCCCTTGCAGGGTTTGGGGACCGATAAACGTTCGCTAGAAAGAGCCTTGCTTTCGAGTTTATTTGAACCGTGTTTCACCTCCTTTACAGCGAACTGAAGCGCCAGTGGCGAGACCTCTACCTTTGTCATGCGAGATGCGCGTCGGACGAAATCACGACCCCCATCGGGTCCTGACACGAGTGACGCGAGCACCGTCCGGTTCACTCTTGTCCTTGTGCTGGCGATCATGCGTGGGTTCTTTGGACACTGAGTGATCGACAAAACCACTGCACAACTCCAGGTTCAGTACTCATCAACAATTTACCATATTTACCATTGCTCACATTTGTCTCAGGGGATTGCACTACACTTATAGAGAACCAACCTGGTTATATGTGGATGGCATGGCCCGTTGGAAGACCATGAAATCCAGGAATTCCTCCATTTCCCATGCGACTTCCAGGGAGAGTACCAACCATGTGCTCGACTTTCAGAGTGGAACACCCGAAACGTGCCGTTAACTTCGCCTTCGGCCATCGCCATATTTTTCGTCCACAACGGCTTCCAAACCACATGCCTGGGCGGCTGAAGGTCCTGGTCCAGAAACCCCAAGGAGATTGCAGTGAGTTGTAGAAAGTTGTAGGGGATTTCACATGGACTGTTATATGTCTTTGGCTTGGGGAAAAGTTCAAGCTTGCAAGTCCATTTGTGGAAGCTATTGGAAACTTATACATTCTTAATTTCATTCTTATATATAACTGGCAAAGGTGATTCAACTTCTTTTTTGGTCCTTAGGGTTCATCAGCATTTGCTTTGAGCTCCGCGAGTGTCTCCTGAGTTGCGCGTTATCAGGCTTTCCACACCATCCAGTGCAGCCTCGATTGGAAACTCCTTTGAGAGTGGTCGCGCCACGCCGCGCCCAACAACAAACCACAGCTTCAACCTGCAAATATATAGATGCATCCCCCTGTCACCTCCTCTGTTCGAATGGATGTCCATGGTGTGTCGCCAAACCTTCGGTATCCTTCCTTTGATCGAACGAAGAATCGTCCGGTGGCTTCGGCGGGGCAATCTGAGGCACTTCTGAGGCCAACGCTGGCGGTGCCAGGCATGGCCATTTAGGGCCGGAGGTGCTTTTTTCGGTTCTGTTGATACAACAGGTGATCTGGAGAGGGTGATGGAGTCAGACAACAGGTAAGACATGATCACGGTAAAACTGCATGGGTCGGACGATTTAAACCTGGTAGACTCGAAGTCCAGACTGAAATGTGTAGGATTCGTCCAAGTTGAGCGATTGCGGCCATGTTTGGCCCAACATAGGGCAATTCAACTGGCAAGATGAACTTCCAATTCCATAATTTCAGGTGCTTCACCACCATTCTGCTGGAAATTGCAGGAGAATGTATAAGTACAATTGTTCTTCTGCGTAATTACCAAACTGCCAAAGCGGGTAATGTTTTGAGAAGAATGGTTCACTTGCAAATTGATATCTAAGAAGAATGTGCAGAACCCCCAACGGACGCTCAGAGCACTTGTGGCTCTCGAGATCAACGTATCAAAGAGGGCCTTCGGTTTCACGTACTTTCAATTTTCATTGTTCCTGTTATCGAAATGGAATATCCATCGATTTCGTTGCAATGAATTCACGCCCTGTATTGGAACTTGAAATAATACAATGGCCATCAATTATGAATCGGAAAATATATACAAATATGTCGATATATTAGATATTAATCTATATGAATATATTCGATATTTCATTATTGATTCAAGAATTCTTCCTTAATTAATCCATTTGATATATAATTTGATTTAAATTGATAATTATATATAATATAATCATTTATAATAAATATATTAATGGATTTATATAATAAATGAAAAAATACAAAAATTAATTGATTTAATAATATATATATATAATATATATAAATTAAGTTATATATTAATTAAGAAAAAATATATATAATTAAAATGCGTATTATATTTGATTGTAATTAATTAAATTTAATAACAATTATTTTTTATTATCGATTGAAATTATTTTAAATATATATATATATATATTTAAATATTAAAATTGAAAAAAAAATATATATTATATAATATTGATTAGTTAATTTATGTATAATAATGAATATTTAATTTGAGATATTTATAAATAATGATTATATTTGTTTATATTTATTTAATGATCGATTTGATTTTTAATTGATTAATTTAATTCTTTTTTAGATAATATTGATATTTAATATTATATTTTTGTCTTAGTAATTAATATTTTCTTCGTTAAGGCAATATTGATTGTTTTGATATAATTATTTCATAATTTATTAGATTATATTTTATTTTTATGTTTAATGTTGGTATATTTTTAATATATTATATTTAATTAAATGATTTCTGCACTATTCGAGGGATTATTTGTTTTTTTCTTCTTTAATGAATTAAATTTATTTTTTATTTCGTTATTTTTTATTTTCTTCGGTTCTGTTTGATTCGGAATTTATATATTTTTTCTATAGATTTAATGCAATATAGGAACATATATATCGTATACCATTGCAAATTAATATAAAGACCACGATGCCGGGAATGAAGGTGATGATTACATCATATTCGAATTATATTTTAATTTAATATCTTTGAAATGCATGGTTTTTAATTATCGGCACATTGGCAATTATTTTTAATATTATTACAACGGAAATCTGAATACAATGCGAATTCCATTATTGAAGCCGAAGATTCTCGTTTTTACTTATTCCCTGAATTTCTTGCCCTTCTTCTTTGATATAATGAATTTGATATCATCGATCAGGCAGAATCGTCGATGCCTTGGCATGTCAATTAAATTTTATCTTGATAATATCTTCGTTATTCCGTCGGTAAATATTCGTTTCGAATTCATTCGTCTTCGCATTGTATTTTGTTGTCCAAATTCTTCCTTAGAACACATGATCTCGATATCTGTTTTTTTTTTGGGCGCTTCTAATTCCTTCCTTTTTCAAGCTATTATACAGATCCTTAACATCGATCATAGCTGCTGACGCTACCAAGGCGGCGGCAATTGAATTCTTTGGATGTAATATTGAATTCTTTCGTATGGAAAATTAATCTTCAACATTATCGTGCATTCACGAAATAGGTCTCGCTGCGGGAGATCAATTGTGAAGATTTGCCCTGCCTAAATTGCATATATCATCCTTTAAGAACAAGAACATTGGATGGCGAGTCGTGAACTGCAGGAGCCGCAAATCCACTTGGGTGGCCGTGGCCATAGGCCACGGACATTTAAAGACCTCAAATTGTTTATAGAAATATCGCTCTGGCCTCGTAACAACCGAACAATAAACAATTCCGCACTCTTTCAAAGAATTCCGCGCTCTCGCAAAAAGATAATAAAAGGACCTCAAACGGGATGCCAGAATAAACAATGTCTCACCTGCTCGAATTGAGCTAGGGAAGCACCAAGTGGGAATTCGGCCACTGGTCATTTGGATGGACAAATTATCCATCGATTCAATGAAGGATTTCGAGCGTTGTTGGATGTAGCATTTCTTAATTGTATTAAATTAATGGTGAGTTGGGCGAATCATTTCCTATTAATTATTTTAATATCCTCATTTAATTCTTTGATTTGTATACTTTTGGATTCGAATTTACGAATAGCCTTGCATAATGGTTATTGCATTTAATGGTACGACGGATTTCTTATTTCCTATTATTTATTTAGAATTTTTGCAAAGGATTTTTTGTATGACAATATATTATATTCTGCTAATATAATCTTTAATTCATCATAATCAAAGCATATATTCTTCCCTCATCGATTGCCCCCCAAATTATATCGGCGACCAAATGGTCACCAAAATTATTTAACGATATCTTCAATAATTTTATTTGCATGTAATATTCGCACCAACACTTCTAAAGATAAATAATATATCATCGAACTCATCAATTTCGTCGGTAAAAAGATTATATTTATCCTCTAAGACTGCAAATACGATTTCGTCCCTCCAATCAAAATGTTAAATTACTTTTAATATATATATTTCGAAAAACATATCCAATAATATAATCTCCAATGCAAATATATATATATTTATTATTGGTTATAATATTTGCATTTTAATTCATAATTTAATTACTTAAAATATATCGATTTCTTCGTGCAATTATTGGTTCCACATTTATCTAAAAATAAAAATTCATATATACATTAATTCGCATCATAATTATAATTATTATATTCTAATTTATACAGAATTCATATAACCCATATAATATAATTTCTTAAACATTCCAACATTATCGTTCGATTATATCGTCGTTACTCAACCTAAACCGTCGACCACATTATTTAAATTATATTTAAATTCCTTCGTAATTGCATTTTCATTCTAAGATATATACCATTATCATCTACCTCCAAAATCGGTTCATAATAAAATAAATCAACCCGACAATCGTTCGTTATCCTCCGCCTCAAATCCCTCCAACACAAAAATCACCGATTTGATCTTAATATATACATATATATTTTAAAATATCAAATATATTTATTAAAATATAACAATATTTTATCACATTCATTTATATCGATTAATTCCCATTCCCGATTAATTAATATTATCCTTTTATTAAGTATATTTAATAGTATAATTCAAGAATATCAATATATTTTTTTATCAAAATCAAATTATAAAAAAAAAAATTATTGGTATAATCGAATAATTTCTCAATTAAATATAAAACATATTTCCGGACATATCGAATACTACCAAACATAAATACGACACCACCATCCTACACGTCGGGATATTATTATCATCAATTTTAAAATAATATCGTCAATACAACCTCGTTTTCAATTTTATATTTTATTCTACGACGAATAATTTCGATAAAACCCATACCGGCGACAATACATAATATTTTATTTACCTTTAATTTCAATAATTCATATATATTTTATTGTATTTTTTAATATTAAAATCAATTCTTTTCAAAAATAAATGAAAAAATCATATTAATTTTCATTTAATCAAATATTCATCATCACCATATAAAATTATCCCTATTCGTATCGGCCCAATCGACATCATCATCTAAATAAAAAATTTCTATTTTCTTCCAACGACTTGCGCCTTCAAAGTGTAAATTTGCGAAGACGAATTATCGTATATTATTACCATATTTTAATTTTCTCTAAAAAGTAGATATTACAAGGAACTTCGAAACGACATCCAAGACTATTAAATACAACAATATAATGTTACAAAAATCGGCCCGTCCTCCTCTAGAAATTTATTAAAACATTCGCAACTTTATCCATTTTTCAACCGCGCCGATATTTCATTGAATATTCCTTCAACAAATAATTATCGAATTAAATTATCAATCTATGTTTTTAAGATTTACTAATCAATATTCATCGATATCTATTAATAAATTATACTAATATTTCCATAAGAATTTCAAAATAATATAAACTTTTCAAAAATCAATTCCGACGAAACGCATACGAAATCGTATTGCAACGAACAAAAATATTCATTCCTTTTCATTCATAATATTCATCAATTTTTTATGAGAACTGTCTTGCTGAGAGTAGGTGTCTTCTTGTTAGCTTTCGGGCT
>CAXAMN010019258.1:0-18291 GCA_963970005.1 Durusdinium trenchii | reverse complement strand
ATCCCAGACCTTAAATGGAAGAATCCCAGTCACAGGGAGACGCTTCTTATGGTAATAATATAATCCAATCAATTATAAAAATCATTCTTTAAATTTATAGAATAGATTTATCTCTATATATATATATATATGCGCGGTGGAGTTAATTTTGTATTTAGTTCCAATAGATTATTTATTATGTGGGAATCCTAGTTCGTTTAGATTATTTAAGTAGGAGGTCATGTTATAATATTTCATCATGTTTACAATTCGTGTTGTGAAATTAAGCCCACACACAAACACACACAATTTTTTGTTGTAAATATCACTGTCACTGGAATTCGAAGGTTAAGAGGAGCTTCGCTCCGCTGCAGCCAGGGACTACAGCTTTCGTTCGCGATATTTTCGAATGTTCCTTCTGCGTTGCTGCTTCTCCAATTTCTCCATCGTTGATGTTCGTCTTCTTACAATGTGGGCCACAATTCTTTCAACCTTATTTGCTGCATAAGATCGAGAAGCAAAGATGGGGTTACCCCTGTGTACAGGCTTCAACAATCATTCTTTTTGTTGAAACATTAGTTATACGCTCAAATGTTCTATTTGTTTGCACCTCTCTTCTTACCTTCCTACACTGTCAGCGGTTCCTTCACAATACCGGCGCTCTTCCCGTAGGTAGAATTGCAACGCAACCAATGCGTAAAAGCAAATAGCCTCTACACACCTTACACCCTCTAAACTTGAGCTGCCAAAACCTATGCAATAGGAAGCATTACATATGTGTATGTGTATAGTTGTTTCTAAAATATGTTCCAAAACATATGCCTTAATTCTCCTTATACATAATCGTATATTCGCTGGCCAAACATTATTGTCATCAAAAAAATCGTTTATATGGAGGCCCTATTCCGTTCCCAACCTAATCATAATAACAAACAAGAATAAAATATCATACATTATTTTAATAGAACCTAAATAGAAGTGGCTAATAATATATATATATATTTCCATTATATATATACAACAATTTCTTAACTATATATATATATCGAATTGTGACCAAGATTTCTCTTTGGTCCGGAGGTAGGCATGCCTGAGCTGACGCAGGAGTTGAGAAGTGGTCCAGGCTGGCTGCACCAATTTTTTCAATCGCGAGAGAACCCGCCCCGTTGACTTTAACCGTGAAACTGACACTTTTAATCTTGGGACCAAGCGCGCTGCAGCCCCGTTTGCGGCGACGAGCATCGAAGTCAGTGATGCCCCCAATGGCCCGCCAATCGCCGCTCCCAAAGCCTCAGCTTTTGGCGCGCAGGGTCGAGTTCAAGGCCTCTGCGCCACACAATTGAGAAGTAAGATATGTATGATACATTTCTGTCTGCTCAATCTCATAAAAATGCCCTGGGTACGTCATACCTGCAATACCAAGCATGGAATAGTACTTTTCTCATGCCACCTCCGATCCAAAAAATCATGACAGGCCTCTGTTTGAAACTGCTGACTCCACTTCAGCCAGGGACGTATTTTGATGCCCTAACTTCGAGCCGGCCTTCTCCGGGTGCGGCTTTTGTGAAGAGCCACAAAGCAAGCGGAAGTGACGCCCGGAAGGCTTTTCACTCAGACCTCAAGCTCAGCAGGTGGGAATAAGTATGAAAAAATCAGATCTGCATCAGACAGCAATCAATCACACATCTCATTCTCATGGATTCGAGAGGTTGTACCTCATTTTTGGGATGGTGCTATCCTTTGCAACCGCATCCCCACTACGTCGTCCTCATTTCGGCCATGTCACTCGCAGATCGGAACATATCGATCACATACTTAGGCCAATAGCTCGGTTTCCTAAGTCGGCTCACATGTACACACATATTAAATATATATATATATATATCGAGAGAGAGAGAGAGATAGACAATATGCATGTTCTCATGTGTGTGGAAGCCCTGGAGGCCTTTCATCACGCATTTGTGTTTTCATTTCAAGGTGCACCAAGACACGTATATCTAGAGGCCAAGAACTGAAGCCTCCAAAGCACTGTAGATCCCTGTTGAAATTGCAGCTCCAGTGCCCCTCACTCCAAGTGCAAGCGAAGGGTCTTCCCGGAAAGATCAATTTGGCGGCGGCCTCAGTCCAAGCTGATCAGTTTCAGTCAAAACATGGGTGCATGTTTGGGTGTCTGAGAGGCCAACGTATCAGCAAAGCAGGTGATGCCATGTTCTGAAGAACAAGTATCAGCAGGCCATGTACCGCATGGTACCACTCTCAAAAGGATTTGACCCTAAAGCCTGCCAGTACACATGATTAGTGATTAGTCTTAAGTAGGGACTTTGGAGCAGCAGTGCCAACAGTGCTCGACCCCTTCGGCTCTCCTCACACTTACCCTGGTAGATTTCCTTCGCCTGGTTTTGAGCAGCCTGGTCCTGAATGGACGCATGAACGGCTCAGCTTTGTGCCTCTTCTTTCCATCTATGGGACTACAGTGACTACAGGCCACAAAAATCACAATCATGTCGTGTCACCCCCTTTGTAGTTCCACCATGTTCCTTTCTCAAGTTATACAGCTAGTGAACCTCTGCCATGAACGAACATGAACGAACTTTTTTGTAGACAGCAGTCTGCAAGCCAGCGCGATGATGCACCAGTTGCATGATTGACAACTGCATTGAAGAGCATGCTTCTCCGAACACTGGGACTCTGGCAATGTCGATGGCGAATCTCAAATCCATTCAGGTGTGAGGATGGCTCCGGCTTGACAACCGCCTCTGCCCACCAGCCCAGCTCCTCTAAGGCTGAATGCCTTAAACATCATAAAGGTTGAGGGGCCCTGTGCCAAACATGCAGATTTAAGGCGCGCGCGCACAAAGGTAAGGCCACCAGGCTGGCCCAACCTTTGGCTTGGCAACTCCACGAGAAGGTAACCGTTCGGCATCATGACGTGACCAATTGCTTTTGTAACCTAGCTCTCTTCATGGATGAGCCCAACAGAATTACTGTCGCTCCTCCGAAAGACGTTGCGTCAAGAACATCCTCAGTGCTCCAAGTGCTCCAAGTCCATCAAAGCCGTCAATCTCATGGCCCGACAGGCTCACATCCCCATTTCTCACTGAGTGACTTCGTACCGTGCCCTGGAACGCTTACCAACACCCCGTTCGACCCTCTTTCAAACAAGTTTCCGTCTCCCCCTTCCCATCTACCAAACCGCCACCGCTTCGCCCGTTCTGTTCCTTTCTTGGTCCTAATGGAAGAACCGAATGCATCACCAGGATCCCTTTTCTTTTGAGCTGGGTGTGCTTTCGGTGTTCGGCACAAAGCTTTGGTGCCTTACGATGTTCTTGGGCGATCGACTTGCCGACCACCAAAACCTGGTGGGCCTTCAGGCAGCCCGTCTGACTCACAAGGAGCCTTCTGAAGCTTTTGTTGCCATGGTCAGCTAAGTGGTAAGACATGTTGAGAACACTGAGAAACTTGATCTGATGTGGTGCATCGAAGTGTTTCATCCTCTTTCATCCCCCACTGACTTGAGGGCATGGCAACATATCAAATGCCCAAAAAGGCCACCTTGTGTGTAGAGTGTTGTTGCTGACAGGATTGCAAGCCTCGATGAAATCTTGTTGTCAACATACGCTACGCTGCACGCTGCTCAGGTGTATGGTCATCTCTGCATTTTATGACCGTATCTTCAAGTTGAAGGTCTTGTCCGAACATATGCTTTAGTACTCACATCCTTGAGGGCAAGAGCCTCAGCATTTCTCAGAACTCCACATTTTCCTCGGCAAGCGGCAAGAGCTGCAAGGGCTGGCTCAATCATTGTGCAGTGGAATAATATGGTGGAGACAAAAGCCCAATAATCAAACAAGCTGGAATGCAAAGCAAGCCAGCAAACAAGCAACTAAGAGAAGAAACACATGAGCAAACACATGTCAAGATATGCCAATAGATCAAACAAAACACATCATCCGCCACGAGCCGTGAGTTAGCTGAGCTACGACGCTGATGCTCGTTTCGCTGCAGAGACGCGTGGACCCCGGGAACCCCGAAGACGGTTCCCCTCTTCCCAGTGACGTGCATCGCAAAAATGGGTCCATGAAGGCAATTCCAAGGTTTTTGGAAAGTAGTGCATAGGAAACCATCGATGTAACTCGGTCAGTGCGGAAGCCTGGTTGTTGGGCCAAGTGCCGAACGGACAAGTCCCTCGCCTGAGCTGCACTACTCGCCTACTACTCGCCGTTCGTTGTTTGTTGTGCGTGTGAGCTGCTGGATTGGAACACCAGCCAGCGCGCCGAACATTCGGCTCGTTCGGTCGGATGATCACTCATGATATTTCATCAGCAAAAGCACCTGATCGGGTGCCTTTCACACTAGGTGGATCAAACCCCTTCCAAAGCTCTCTGGGGTTGGAGAGTTGATGAGAGTTGTGTGGCGTCGGCGCCTCTACAAGTGGTCTCCTGGTCCCCTGCACAAGTGGGTTCGAGCATCATTCACACTTCCATCCATCGAACTTGAAACATCTTGAAACCCTACTTACCTGGATGAGCAACCCCTCCAAAGCTAGACTGACCCTGCAACCCAGCATCTGACTTCATGTTCCAGCTGGCAAAAGCCTCCGCCCAGCCGCTGCCATCATCCTCATGGCTGGTGAGATGCTGGTGAGGATGCCCTCATTGGCATCAAACAACATGTTCCTCCACCGCCATAGGGGGTTGACAGCGGTCATCTTCAGTCTATTGATGGTACCCCACTCTTGTGAATTCCACAGAGAGAAGTAAATTGGCTTGTGCCAAAGGATTCAATACACCCCCAAAAGACTAACATACATGGAACATCATGGAAGCTGAAAATGGGCCTTTGGACTGGAAGACTCGTTGGTTTTCATTGAACCTGTTCATCTTGGACGCGGCAACCGCACAGGTCGACAGGTCAAGCAAGGAGAACCACCGACGACCGGGGAGGCATGTGTCCCAGCCCCAGTACTGTAGAAGGAGTCAATGACCATACTTGGCCCCATACTCATCATCTGTGCCAGCGAGCAAGCTAGCAAAATGCTCCAGCCAACCTATATCATGCTATATCAAAATTACTGTATACCAAAAAACAACTAAATAACATACATTGGATATACCTGTGTTGACAAACTGCTCGCTGGATATCGACACAAATCCATGGCGCATGCCCCCGCCTCGAAGGGAACGAAGGGCGCCTTCCGCTGCTCGTGGCTATGGAAGTTGGCGGTCTCCATGGACAAGCCTCCATGGGTACTCACACTTGCCACCCCAATACCAATGGCCTCCACCCTAATAGCGATGGCCTCCACCCTAATAGCGATGGCCTCCACCCTAATAGCGATGGCCTCCACCCTAATAGCGATGGCCTCCACCCTAATAGCGATGGCCTCCAACCTAATAGCGATGGCCTCCAACCTAATAGCGATGGCCTCCAACCTAATAGCGATGGCCTCCGCATGGGTACAAGCCTTCATTGTCATGCACATTTCACAGGTTCGTGAGGCAGGTATGGAGGAATCATGATGAGAGACCGGTACTCTCTTTCTGAGCATCGCATGGAGAAAGAGCGATTCCGAGAAGCTACAAGCACAATAGCCCGCGCTGCCTTTCAAGGGCGCGTCTTCGGCTTGCATCTGTAGCTTTCCTAGGCAGCCGGCAGCTCCAGGTGACCAAAAGCACGGCGCGGAGTGGTGGTACCGTCACTGGCTAGCGACTCATATCTTCGGTCATTGACCTGTCAGTGAAGTAATTGAGATGGACATAGATGGACTCGTGAATCATAAAGCATTGCTCACTTGCCATGCCAACCTTGCCAAGAGGCTCCAATCTACGTCTCCATACCAATCAGCATCTTTGACATTCTGCACTCCACCTGCCCCGTGCGCGACATGCACGTTTCTGATGGGGTCAGGTGCAGGGTTGTCGCTCTGGGTGTTTGTGAGTTGGGTTCGGGATGATTAATTTAGGGCCTTTCTTCCTACCAGCTATCCTGATTCAAAGTCTACGCCCATGATACCTTCATCAACTGCACGAACATGATGAGCAATCGGTTTAATCACCTGCTGTGTCGATACCTCTAACAAGGGGTGCCAAACGGTTCATGTAGGACCAACGCTTCATTTGTGGTATTTGGTCGTCCATGATGGTCCATGACTCCCCACACCAGGAGCATCTTGGAGTCTGAGATGACGCGCTTCTGAGACGACAGTCGCTTGCTTCGCGACTGGGGCGCCTTTCTTCATGGCAAGGCGAAAGGCAGGGGAGCGCTTCAGCAGGCCCTGGCACGACCGGCACTCGACAGGGGGCGCCACGACTAAGCCTGGATCCATGTGGTCAGCCTCTTCTACTCTGCTTATATGCTCACTTGACAGGGGGCTCTCCTTTTGTCTCCTTAAATCAGGTGTCGGAATCTTCCCAGTCCATGTTTCTGATACGCCTTTGCTTCAGAGTGTCAGTATGTCTCAGTTATTTCACATTTTTACGCCAGGTGTAGAGTCAAAGTACCACCTGCAACCCAAACACTTCGCCCAGAAAAAAAAAACTGAAAAAACACTGCCTCGATCAGCCGCCGTGCTCCGGAGCTGACCTGGTGAGCTTTCATCCAGCAAAACCAGCTCATAAGAAGTCTGGAATGAACGAAATGTGTTTGAAGAAGAAGGTTGCAGGAAATCTTAATGTTCGGGATCAAAGGTAACAGTTCATGAGTTCACACACCAAGTCTCTACTAAAACTCATCTTTGCACACAAACGGGGTGCTCATTAAGGATGGCTGACCAAGAGAGGAACCTGCCTGGGAGCGACTGAGCATGAGGATTGACACCTTTTGCTTACCTTTTGCATATCACCAGCATCGGTTGCCAAACTGGTTGGGAGGCCAAATTCACTGCTATTCCAAAGCAAGCAGGGCCTGCTTCAACAAACCATGCTCAACGCAGCAAAGCAAGGGAAGTGACAAAAGTGCTTTCTTTTCCTAAACTCCTCAAGAAGCAAATCAATGGATACCTACTGTATACATACATATACCATATCTATACAATTCGATACTGTCCATGTTTTGCAGCTCACCAGTGCATCTGTATCTTCGCTCGCAGCAGGAACCCCTCACTCCCCAAGGCCTTTGAGGAGAAGGTAACCTTTTCCACGCCGGCCATGGTCTTTCCAAAGGTCCTGAGCGGCATTGTGCCAGGTGATCGGGACTATCTGATCCACTCGAACACTGGGCACAAGCCGGTCTAGGTATCGAACACCGGTCGCCGGTACCAACGGCGTCTGTGCCCTGTGGGCCTCCTTCGCCCCCCCCCAAACCACCTGGGACTGGGAGAAGGTCCTTAACATGTGTCCGCAGCAACTCGCGGACCCGGATGGGATCAAAGCACTGAGGTGATACTTCATCTTCGTAACATCATGATCATACCCCCAATCTTGTGGTTGACCTCAAAGAGTCTGCCAATCATCTGTGGCTGCGCTGGATAAGAATCAAACCCAAAGTCTCAGACATCTACTGCAGTGCGGCGACATCAGGCCCATATAGCCGAAAATAGCCCCATGGACTGGCAGGTGCAAACTGAAGGTTCAGGCTTTCCCCCTGAAAGTCCAAGACTAATCTAAAGAAATGGTCTTTTGGATTCTTTTGGTACAGATTCGGTGACCCCATCCTGAGAATTTCTCCTTTCCTTGGGTACTGCCACAAACAGTGTCGAACTGGACTTCCGATTCTGCCAGCACCGCGAGCTGCCCCGAAGCCAAGGAGCTGCATGGGGTTGGACCCTTCGAAGGGCGTCTGACCTGCACCCCCGGGACGGGAGGGGAGCTCGTCAGGGGTCGGGCAGGTGGCGAAGCCAGGTGGCCGGCGTTTGGACTCTACGACCTCCCAGTTGGTCCACCTCTTGGGAACGGTGGTGGAATCGGTGAACTTGTACCAGTGGCGCATGCCGGAGCAAGGACGAAAGAAAGCGTGGTCCAAGGGTTGATCTCATTGGAGGACCACAACCCCCAAATTCCGAAGTCCCTTCTGCCCTGCGTCCCAATATACCAAAAAAGAACTCTGTGGCGCCAGTCTAGAAGATCCTCAGATCCGATGCTTCATGAGCCTCGCACTCTCTAATTGCAAACCACCTTCAGTGTCCGGTGATGAACACATGACGCGCTGATCTCTGGATGGAGGACGCTGGTCCCGCGTGGGGCGGAAAGGAGGTCTTCTCATGATGCGAAGACGATGCGCGAAAGCAATCAAAGTGCAAAACACTTTGATTAAGAGGTCAAGCGATCAACAACGTTTGTACTCCCTTCTTGAACACCCATGCCACATTGTGTTAACGGTAAGACTGCATGTGACAAATGAACCACCGTGTTCACACTTTGCTCGCCGTGTATAACAACCAACCGCATGCAAATGAATCTATGACATGTAGTGTGTCAAACAACCTAATCCATGATATACACGACCCAAAGCAACAGCCATGCCAACATCTACTCCAAATCACCGGCCACAAAACCATATCACTTGAGCCTATCCAATTAACTTAAATACGCTCTTGAACTGCATTGTGCAATGTTTGAATGACGCCAACTTCCAAGTTTGGTCAAAAAGGCGTTTGCGCTCAACTGCACAGCAACTGTCACGGTCGCCTGACAAAAGCTCGAAGATGAAGATTCCCAAAGCCCACCAGTCCACTGCCTTGCGGGACAGGTCTGTATGGGTGTGTATTCAAATAGGGAGACCTCCCAGGTTGACTTCCTGGAAGAAGCAATTAAATAGACCAACTAACATCCATATTAAACTATACACACCTGGATGACCAAGTATCCAACAATATCCAGGCAAAGGACACCTTACAAAGGCTGTCTATCACAACTGGCTGGACAAAAGTCTTATGTTCAATGCTTCTGTCCAGAATCGTGGTGTCGGCCATGCGGGGCATGGACCAAGTACTGTACATCGAACTGGAATTCCATCCGGTATTCGAACTGGGGAATTGGTGTCAGTCTGCCAAGAACTCCACCAAAAAAACAGAATCCCTAGAAACAGATTGACTTTGGATTCCCTCACAATTAAGGAGACATGTCAGGCCCAGGCGTTTCCTCCATCCCATCTGACCTCTCCATTCTCGCGTCCGGCGCCTGTTTTCTCCGCTCGCTTGGCACACCTCGTTCCACCCCGTTGCGGCCTGGTTGTGACCGGAGACGCCGATCATCTCGGGCGCCAGGTACTCGGGCGTGCCGACGATGGTGTAGGTCCTGATGGTGTAGGTCTTGGCTCAAAGTAGAGATATAGCATGAGAAATATATATAGGATATATAGTAAGATAGTATAAGATATTATAAAGTAGATAAGTAGACATATCATTATAAAGACATATATCATTATTTGTTTAAACAATATATAATATAAGTAAACAAGTAGACATATCACAATATATAAAGACATATCATTATAACATATGATCATATATTATCAGTATAAGTAGTGGTAGTGCAGAACACTTCGGCCCGTGAAAGACCCTCTTTGGATCCGGTTGGATCCACCAGGGGGGTTCTGCTCCATTTTGTCCATGACTGTCTGAGGGAGGGTTTGTGCTAAGTGACCATGGATTTGGGGGCACCCAGCGTGAAGCAGGGCACCAGTTCGATCTGGAATGCTCTGCCAAGGCCGGGAGAGCCTCATGTCTCGCATCTTCTCCCACCTGCTGAACCCGTGAAAGCACGGTGGGCGAAGGTTTTGTCGAGATGAGATGCCGGTGGGCTGGTGGGCTGACCAAATGATTCAACTCGTCAGCTGGTACAAATGGACACCTGGTCATCCTGGTCATCCTGGGCCGAGAGTCTCTTGCAGTAGCAGTTAGGAAGCATCATACCGTGCTTCAAAGTTCATTTCCACATCTCTCCAGTGGAGTCCATCCGCCTGACTAGTCCTGAAGTTGCACTTCAGGAGTGGCTTAAATGTCCTTGACCGGAAGAATGTGAACATTCATGGATTGCAAGATCAATATGAGATCCAGCTGCAATGTACCTTTTATTGCACCAATCTATATTGTTTTTTTTCTCAAATCCATTGCAAGGTCACCAACTTGAAGCAACCCTCCCCCCCTTGGGACTGTGCGACCGCTCCCCTTTTTTTCAGCTCCTTCCGATCACCACCTTCGCCAGGCTGAAATCCACCAGCTTCACCTCAGAGGGCACAACGAGGTGCTACTGGAGGCGAAAAAGGACTGGATCCACATGGGGAAACCACGAGAGAACTCGCTCCGAACTCAGCTCAGCTCCATAGAACTCAGCTCAGCTCTCGATTGAACATACACCATGTACAACGGATCTGGTACAGTACACCATACACGAGATCCATGTACCAAACCAAAAAAAACACCGGTGCGGCGTCTGGTACACCCGAAGCATCTTCCGATTCCGAAGCATTGAGCCAACACACACACAGTCTTGATCTCCGGGATATCTGGTGTGATAGGGATCAACGTCTGCAAAAAGACCATCTAGGAGAAGAAAAGGAGATGATAGGATGTTAGGAGAGGTACAAGCAAATGGTGAACTCTCCTAACATCTCCAGGTCACGTAGCCGGTGGAGCTCAGCAAGACATTCTCCGGCTTCAGATCCTGAGCAAAACCCGCAAAATCGCGGGGAGAAACTACAGTACCTCAAAACTCGAGAATTGATTGCACTTTAATGTAGCCAATTGGCATCACACCCACATTGCCAATGAATTGAGAGTGCCCCAGTTTCTGGAGCTCGCTGAGTGGCTGCCAGCTACACCAGAACTATGTTCACGTGATTCATGGTCGCTGATCAATATCATGGATGCACACGCAAATGGCAAGGTTGACACTCAGGTACATCAAAGTAGACATGAAGGGGAACCAGTTTCTCAGGAACATGGTCAATCCTTTGTCACTTCCACATAGTGTTCCGATGATGGACACCGTCAAGCCAACAAAGACCTCAGAATGGTTCTTGACCCTCTGGGTTTCAGGAAGGGTAAGCCATGGTATCTTTGTGAATGGGCATCTTCATATTCCCATGGCAGCCTGCTTCACCTGTCTGGAAATACGTATCGAAATGTGTTCCATCTCCAGCCAACGACCACCGGCACGTTCGTCGGCACAGTTCGCCCGAGCGTCCCGGTAGGCGACCTTCTTCCCGTGGAGATGCTCCAGTGCCAAGACCACCAGCGCCGAATAGAAGACGGCGTGGCGCTGAGAGCCTGGCGGGGGCACGTCTGCACCGGCTTCAAGCCGGCTGAACTGAAAACGGCCTGCGCGGGCTCGAATCGGTATACTTCAAGGTAGGTATGGCTATAGGCTGAATGATAAGAAATGCTGGTGTAAAGTGTGTGCTGGTTTGGAGGCAGCTTCATCAAGTGGGAGCGGTTAGTCCAGTAGTGCAACAATGTCAAAAGAGCTGCTCGAAGAACTAGGTGGAAACTGTTAGCTGCAAGATCCAGCACATTGACTATACTCTTTTCATCCTCTTTGTCAATGGTATTTGCAGCGAATCAGGTGGTGCACGATGTTGTGTTCGCACAATGCCACAAACTCCCACAAGTTCCAAAAGTTTGGTGTAGGACCATCAGTGGAGTGTTCAGATTTGGTGCTCAGATTTCAAACCCTCTGGCTCAGAGTGCAAATTGTTCTTCACCGTCTCCTCCCAACCCTTTCCTGCAACTGGTGAGGCTCCGTGTAAAGCCTGCCATATCAAAACGGGGAGACTCTCCAATCAAAGGTCTTAAAGTGGTTTAGCATGGTTTAGCCTATTCTTCTGTTGCCTAGTGTCTTTCTTGATAAACCAGATAAAACTGTAAACGTGTTTTTTGCCGGCATGAAGGCTAGTGTCTCACGACGCACCTGCATCTGTAAACACATCATAAAACCCAAACAAACGGATTCCTTACGCCACACAGGAAAACCCAACCCTCCCAGTCCCCACCCGCCGAAACTTCGTCTAGACAGGCTGCCGTGGAGGGCATTCTTCAGGTAGGCAGTGTAAAGATCTCCTCCAAGGGCAGTTTCCATGAGGAAGTACAGCATCTGCTCACCTGGCGACATTTTTTAAAAGCACCCGCTTTTGTGCTCACAGCATCCCAATGGCTTCCCCCTCAATACTGATTTATATGCGTGCACTATATTATATGTATAGTGATCTATTTATGTTTATATACATATAATATACTGAGTATATATCTATAAATATGTTGTTATTTTTTCAATGGCTCCCCATTTGGGTGAGTTTGAAGAAAACGCCGCTGCCTGTGAAGGTCTGAAAGAGGGAAATGGTGAAGGAGGAGTCCAGCATCATCATGATATCCCGCTCCTCACCATAGGGTGATTTTTCTTTCTGGAGCACAGGTTCCGGAAACTCAGCAGTGTGTTTACATGAGGAAATTTTTGGAAATGCCCGTGTTGCGCAACCAATTCTAGACGTTTCATGACTGGTTTGAGTCATTGCGTCTGTCTCTTTGTTGCACCTTGTTATGCAAGGATGTTGCAGTGCTTGTGGCTTGAGGTTTGCGCCTCACCTCTGGAAGTTTGAACTATGCTAAATGGCATGGATTGTTTGGATCCTTTGCGGGGCTTTGGTGCGTGTCTCCCTTTGATTCTGCGCTTCGTCTGCTGCTGTCCCGCTGTCCCAAGCTTGGCTCTACTGTTGGTCTTTCTTTTCAAGGCCTTAGGCCACCTCAGTCTTAGAGCAAACCCTGATAAATTCTACAGTAAATCGCTCCCTACAAGAAATGGCTGCATGCTACAAGTTCGCACATCTTTTCACCAGCCTCAAACGGACCAGTTCAGTCTGGGCTGGCGGGCTGGCGGTTTCGATGTCTCGACTTAGTGATTTCAACTCATGCGGTGATTTCAAGTCACTTGAATACTGTTAGTCAGGATGAATCATCCCAAGTTAAGGTTGAACATCAAAATCATCAAAACATCCGAAAACCCCCACCCGGTCATACATTTGGCCGTTACCAGCCGTTTCCTGTTTTGACCGCGATCTTCTGAGCGACCGTTCAAATCTAAATACCAACGAAGGAGGTTCCAGAATGACACCCCACCGTAGACTTTGCCCTAAGGACGCTATTGAGCACACACCCAGCTACTACAGCACATGCACAACAACAAACCCCATACAGTAGAAACACATGTTCACACATATCGTGGGCGTCATGGTGGTTTGCTCCGTGGCTTGCACCTGGGCCATTGTGGGCAAACATGTCGTGTTTCGACTGTGCATCGCTCCTGGATGATCTTCTTTTGCAAGCCTTGCTCCATGATGTAGCCCTTGGACACTGCTTTCACCATGTATTGCACGCCTAGCCAAGTGACGTCAAGACAGACCAAACCTTGGTCAAGGATGGAGTGCATGTCAGGCGCTGACTGTCTTGGCGAGATCTCGCATAGCATAGCTATGCTCTTCTGGACATCTTGCAAGATGATCTGTCAGGCGTTTTTACAAGCACCAGTGCCGTTTGGCTGTTTGTATGCTATCCAGGCATCTATAGCATTTAATGATTCAACTTCATACCTCCCTTTTTGACATCGAATCAATTCATCTACATAAAGCATCATAAAGCCCCCCTTAAGGAAAAACTCATGATGCGTTGCAGGGCTTCGGAGACCCAAACGACGGAAAGCAAGCGCGGCGCGTGCGGCCGGATTCCGCCCGCCCGATGTGCCTGTCAGGGTGTGGCACCACAACTCCAGGTTGCCAAACTGCCCCGCTCGCAAGAAGGACACCCGTTGCAGGTCCTGCGGGTGAAGATGAAAACAAAGAGCGACGGAGCTGGGGTGGAGCGACGGAGACCCAAGTGGAGCGACGAATTTGCTGGCTCGTTTTGTGGAGGGTCTATGATGTCTATGCAGCAGAATGTTTTTTGGGTCAGGCATGGTGCGTCAAAAGGTTCTGCGAACACCAAACCTCTAGCATGACAGATGCTACAATAGTACATGGTGGAAAAAGGTCCCAGGCGGTTGCTGTTGCACCATCTGAGATGCAACACATTCGATGAGTACGAGTGATATCCATAGATATCCTGCACGCGAGGGGTGAAGGATCTGTTTGCCACATAGGTTTGTCAAGGTGAATCCGATGTCAAGTCCTAACTGCCCGTAGCCACATCAATCAAATTTACTACAGGTCCTTTCTGTTCCTGTTCAACCTAGACACAAAAGCCGCCCCTAAAACGGGATCCACAATGATCCGTCGACGCCGAACCATTGATCTCGTCCACGCACGGCTCAGCCTTCTTCCGGAACTGTACCAGGCGGGAGGTGTTCATCGGCGCATCAGTGTCCAAACCCTGGAAGTCCAGCCCCCTCAGCCGCTGTTTCATCGCGTTTCATCGCATCGCGTGTCGCATCGCTTTTCGCGTGGGCACCTTCCGTCTTGGCGCCCAGTCTTTGGGCCGAGTCAAGGAGAAAAACACATGGGGGGAGCAAAGGGGATTCATCCACCATGGAGCTGTCTGGTACTATGTTGTCTACGCCAAAAAAACACCACAAGGTCGGTGACATGACCTGTGACATGTGGCATGTACCAATATTGAAGGGTCGACACCTGTCCCTATATGCCTGGTTGAGTCACTCGGGACGTCACGGACGTTCGTTGCACAGGTCACGTCACGGGTCACGGGTCACGTCGGCTGCTGTGTCGCCTGCGGCTCTGCTGGAGGATCTCTTCGATGGAGCCCAGCATGGAGATGAAATCCACACCTGGTCAGGCGCGGGGAGCGTTTGGGGAGAAAGGAGGTTAGGAGAAAGGAGGCGATACACATCGTGGCACACCTGAAGGATGAAGGACTGAATATGTTGTGCAATGTTGTGCATACATGTTACATAAGTTGATACACTGGAATCAATGTCTGAATTGTGACAGTAGCTGAGGCACTGCAGATTTGGGATCTACCCTACCCTTTCTCCATGACGTTTCAAGTTTGGGTCTATCCTATTAAAAATTACCAGTAACCGTGGACGATGGTTCAGTTGCAGGCCTTTTCTCTAAAAATTAGGGACAAATAAGAAACAGTTTGCCGACGGTTACAGGTTTCTGGGACAAGCCCCATTCAAGTAAAGGAACCAGGTAAGCAAATGTAAGCAGTAAACGTCCGCTGTGCTCATTTGTAGACATGGGACGGTCCCAACTGGATCCCATCTCGCCCAGCAGCAGGGATGGGAATACCACGGTGAGAGAGTCCATGATCGATGTTCAACAATGGTTCAAAGCAAGATCAGCTTGGTGTGGAATCTTGGTAACTGTAACAACTGTATGTAGTTACTGTAGCAAATCCGCTTGGTAACAGTATGTAGTTACTGTTGTCCTTCTTGTAACACTTATAACACTTATGTCAACACTCCTGTAAAACTATGCGCCAGTGTCTTTCTCTTCCAGGTTGTATCAACGTTCTTTGTCACTCAAACTTTGAGATACTAGTGATCGATCATTTGGGTTCAGTCCTCCCAACTTCAAACACATGGCAGTTTTAGGGGGAATTTAATGATTCCCTCCCCACACAAATTGGGAAACTGCAGCAAGAGCCTGTTTCTTCCAGTGCACAGTTCAGTTCATGACGCCTCAAACTACCTTGCTTGCTACAAACCCACCCTCACCTTCTCAATCTGCCCACCCCCAACACTACCACCATCCCTCCCCCTTCCCCTTGGTGCGGCTTGCTCACCGTCCAGGCGATAGCAGGTAGCCTCCGGCGAGCTGATCTTGACGCTCCTGCGAAACGAAGGAAACAGGCACTCCCACTTGGTCCTGGAGGACCATCCAATGAACAACACCGGACCATACCAGTGGTTGGTGGAAGGTGGAGACGCATTCTAACCCGCCAACGCCAAAGAAAAGCTCCAGTTCCTAGTTCCTGGAAGTTCCTTGTCAGAGCAGCTGCCTTATTTTTCTTTCAGCAAACAAACGCATCCAGCAATGGCTACTTACTAAGACTCCAACAAAACAACTTCTGACTCTTAGAAAGCTTCAGGTCCGACCAGTCCCCTCTTCAGATTCTTCCTGCCACCTTCCCGCCACCAATGACCCGTCTGAGCTTCCGCGCATGTCGCTGTTAAAGCCATCACCGATGAGCGCCTCAAGTCGCCGAGGACCCCGGGCCGATGTTTGCGCGCGGAATTCGCTTCAGGGCACTCAGAAAGGCTCAGAAAAATACTTAGGGAGATCCTATCGCAAAATCCGACCAAAATCGACAGATTTGTAGGTTGATGGACGTGTGTAGACCCTCAGTGGGCGACATTCCCTGAATTGGTTGTCTTTTGCAACTCTCCCCCATCCTTGCATATCTGCATATCTTTACTTCGTGGTTTGCGAAGCTTCATTGCTTTTGGTTTTCCTGACTTGCTCCGCCCTACTTGTACTACACCCGAAGCCTTAAACCACATTTCAATCATAGCAGCTGAGCAAAAAACAACTGCAGGGCAAATATCGATCTCCAATTCCTCACCGTCCATCCGTCGCACGAAGTTCATAGTCAAAAGGCTCTCTCGCCAAAGGTGTGCACCACCAGGTGCTGCTGGTTTTCCGTCAAGTAGGCCTCCAACTCCACGACCTGCGAGGCCCGCCGTCCGCCCGGGGGACCGTCTGGTGTTGGACGAGGTCTCCACACGACGGTCTCCGAGTTCCGGGTCCTGTGGACGTCTTTGGTTTCAAGTGTTCACGTCTTGGTGCTAGGAGACTCCTCTGGGCAGCTGGAGCTTTGGGATAGAGCAAGCTGGCAAGTGGACCAATTCTCAGAAAAACAGTAACTTTCCATGTCCAAAGGAGTCACGTCATTCATAAATTGAAGGAATTCAGTGGCAAAATGTGGCTCAAGGTCCCAGTATAAACGCCAGAATGATTCAAACATTTCCACAGCCAATCTTCTACTTCAACTGGCCTGAGAAGAACACAGTGACCTTCCTTCCTCCTCACTCAGTGCCCCCAAGCTCACCCAGTGGGCTCGGCCACGACCCTAACCGGCCAACGACCCGTTGGCAGGCTAGCCTTGTCGTCTTCCACACGAACGGTGCCCTCGGCCAGGATATACATGGAGGTCTCCTGTGCAGACGAGCAGGCAGCCGGTGACGAGGGTGACCGGATGAGACGAAGGGAGTGCGGGGCGAGCCATCACTGAGTCAATCAGGTCTGATGGACCCGTTACTGGACCGATTACTTTTCTTGCGGAAAAAAACTGGAGATGTTCCACAAATCAACTGGAGCAAGGCCAAACATTTCCCAAAAGAAACCTAACACAAAACTTGTAACTAACAAAATCATCAGGCCAACCCCTTCTGACACTGTCATTGATTGCTCAAGACTCAAGATCTTGTTTCTTAGAGACCAATGTCCTCCAGTGTCAGATAAATAGGTCCAAGGATTTCAGTTTCCAGAATTCAAGTTCCTCATCTTCGCATCAGCTTGCCATCCATTGGGTATGTTACGGTGTGTATGTCGCAAAGATCGGCACATGGCATGGCACACCTCCTCGCCGAATCTCAAGATGCTGTCGTTCTTCTTGAACACCACTTTTGCGAGCAAAGGCGCTAACATCTCCTGCCACGGATCCGAGCCAGCCGGCACATGGCCGGTGGTTTAGCATGGTGGGTGGTTTCACGAACAAACTCTTGGGACGAAACACCAAGAGTTCAAACCCAAGAGAATCCACGATTTCAGCTCTAAACAGGAGACATACCACGCATTACCATACTCTCAGCTCACAACAGGACCTATATATATACTAGCCTAGAACCTAATTCATCCTATTTCAACACTACGCATCCCATAGGACACCAAACGCTACCATACCTCCCGCGCCGGTGCCTCACACATGCCTTTCGCATCCTTTCCACCCTGGACGTCGGACGTCTCGTCTGCCTTCTCCGCTTGGAGAAGGACGTCCAACGTTCGGACTTGGTTCAAGTAGACCATGGACAGCTTCGATGCCTGGCAGCAGAACCCAGCAGCGGAACGGGCGGCGGTCTTGGGCCATCAGGCGGTTCGGCCAGAAAGGCTGTTGGCCATTCCAATGGTGATGTGGTCGGCAAACATGATATATTGTGTTGCCTGCTTTTTGGCAAGTTGTTTGCTCTACGATATAGGTGATAATTGCCCGCCCCCCCGCAAAAATAACATCAAACTGTCAACTATGCGGTAATTCTGCCTAAAATCGCCCTACCAAATCAGGACCAGCTGGTGAGCTGCTGCCAGTTGCCAAGCTGCCAGTCGGGCAGATTCCTCTGCTGCCGATTTCAGCCAGCCTGGCGTGAGTTGGTGGGTGGTGCGGCCGAAGCAAAACAGTTGGATCGAAGCGCCATGTATACATACCATATA
>CAXAMN010019247.1:38295-83938 GCA_963970005.1 Durusdinium trenchii | reverse complement strand
AAGGGTTTACATCGATCCAAACCCCAAACCTCAGGGTATGGTCTTCACTCCGGCCAAAAAAGATTTACATCGATCCAAACCCCAAACCTCAGGGTATGGTCTTCACTCCGACCAAAAAGGGTTTACATCGAGGTCCAAAGCCCAAATCCAAGGGTAATGGCCCTAACTCAGCTGAAAAGGGTTTACGTCGTGATGGATCTTCACCCCACCAAGGGGGGTTTGCATGTGTATGGTTTCTACCGCTTCACTCTGCACCCATTGCATTTAGTGCTGATGTGATCCCTTTTTGTGTTTGTTGCCCTGCATTTTGGTACAGGAGCCTTGTTTGTCACCACCAGAAAAAAGTTTGCGCCCACAATCCTCGAAGCAAACCCGGTCAGGCATGAAGTGTCTCGAATCCGCGTTTAACCACCGGGGGATTAGCTGGAAACTTTCCCTCGACTCGTCCTCGTCCGGGAGGCTGCAACGCAGAGCCACGCATCTGCGTGGACGTCGCAGGACCTCACTGATGGGGGTCGTGGGGGTTCGGCCGTCTCTCCGTGCCGACCGGTCGACTTTGTAGGTAGTTGTAGGCCCATGGAGCGTTTTGCACGCAGCGTTGGCATGTGGACAGGCTTAATTGTTCCAGCAGCAGTTGGTTCAATCTGGCTTCGCAGAGTGGCCGCCACCGACCCGATGCCTCGCTCGTCTAGGGCCTTGAACAGCACCCCCAATGCGTTTCAGCTGTTCTTGCAGCGGAAGTCAGACGAGCTTGCAGATGGGGAAGGCACGAAAGTACAGCGTGCAGCGGCGCAATGGCATAGTCTCTCAGATGAGGCAAAGAAGCCTTGGTTGGAAGAGGCAGCATCTTTGAAGAAGCAAGCCTTCGATGCGAGGCAAGCAGAGCACGCCTCCAATGCCAAGCAGTATGCTTGGCTCCCTGACGAGGCTACGGTCGAGGTGGGCTTCAAGGCGCCGTGCGACGATGCTCCAGCCCGCAAGGGCGTGGCCAAGCGGCGCTGTGAGCCGGGCGCAGACATGTGCGTGTCTCGGCGCCATACCCCAAACGTAAGGGTTTGGCCATCAGTCTTCCAAAAAGGGTTTACATCGAGATCCAAACCCGAAACTTAAGGGTATGGCCTTCACTCCCACCTTGGTGCAAACCCCAAATGACAGGGTATGGCCCCTCACTCTTCCCAAAGGGTCTACATCCTGATCGAAACTTGAAATCGAAAGGTGTTGTTTTCACGTCTTCACTCTATTAATGCACCTTAGGTTGGATTCCATTGCATCGACTGCCAGTGCCTCTTTTTCCTTGAGAAGCCTACCGACTTTTGCCCTGTGTGCCACATGACAGTGGTTGCTGCTGAGTTCAATGACAAGAAGGCTTTGTGGGAGCTGAAGCCCAAGCTCCACTTGAAGCCTGGTGACTGGTTCCATCCCCAGGCAAAGGAGTATGCCAAGTCTAATGCGAAAGGCTTGACTTCAGCGGACATCAACAAAGCCATCAAGAAGACCAGGGAAGATTTGCACCGGGAATATGGATCGCAGCTCAACACAGAAGTCAAGGTATCCAAGGAGGCAGCCGAGGAGCTTCGGAAAGCCACAGAAGAGGTCTTGACGGAGCTCTTTCACCGGTCCGTCCTGCTGGCCGAGCACGCCAAGCGGAAGACCACAACGGTGCCAGATGTGCGCTTGGCTGCCCTCCTTGGTGATCCAGCTCGCTTCAAGGAATCTTTGGAGCATAGGCAGGTGCAGGATGCTGCAGAGGCCGAGGCTCAAGAAGCCGCTGAACGGAAGCGGCGTTGCTCAGCCGCCAGTGGAGGCCGCAAGCGGCTGCGCAAGCTGGAGGAGATGCCGGCGGAGGGAGAGAAGCCGGCGGCCGACCCGCCGAACGAGCAGGCGGCCGAGCAGGCCAACTGATTTGAGATCTGGGGCAGGATCTGAAAGGATCCGTCGGGGAACGTGGGGGCAGCGCCTGTTTGCACAGGCAAGCCTAGAGAAGCGGAAAAAATTCCTTGCGCACTGCAATCGGACAGGCCCATCATCAACCAAGCAGCCAACCACCCATGTGTTTTGCTTCCACATCTTTTTCGGGTGATCCGCTCCTGAAATAGGTTCTTGCTAACCTAATGCACGCATGCGCACAAGACCACGACCTCTACTTCCACTTCTCCTCCTCGGGTGTCCCGACTTCTCTTCGACTGCTCCTGTCCAGGACCCACTGGGAGGGCTCATGTCCCTCTACAGCGTGGAGGTGTGTCAGTCGACCGGGGGAGACCCCTTGGAGTTGCATACCCATGTGGGTCACAATGGGTCAGAATGTAAACCCTATTTGGCCAAGAGACGGCCATACTCTTGTGTTTGGGGTGTGAATCAGGGTGGATCGAAAAATATTTACCTTTTTGGTCGACACTCTACGATTGAGGGTGTGAATCAGGATGGATCAACATGTAAACCCTTTTTGGTCGAGTGATGGTCGTACTCTGAGATTTAGGGTGTGAATCAGGATGGAGCAGCATGTAAACCCTTTTTGGTCGATTGACGGTCATACTCTAGGATTGAGGGTGTGAATCAGGATGGATCAACATGTAAACCCTTTTTAGTCGAATGATGGTCGTACTCTGAGATTTAGGGTGTGAACCAGGATGGGTCAACATGTAAACCCTTTTTGTTCGACCAAAGCACAAACTCTCACATTTAGGGTGTGATTCACACATGACTCAACCTAAACTAACCCCACATACAGTATACATTTAAATTCACTTGCCGATCCACGCGCCCACATCTTTCTGCATACGTGGGTTCTTGCTTTGCACATTGTGTCAGGTGGCCTCCTCGCGGCTGCGCCGGGAAAGGGGGTTCACCCGGGCCGGGCCGGGCCGGGCCGGGCCTCGGGCCGGGCCGGGGTCAACGGTAGACCCGGCTTTCCATGCTCAGGGGCATGACCCACTGCGACATTTGCCAGCCGAACTTGCCACCAACACCGAGCTGCCGGAGGAAGCGGTCACCAGACTCTCAGTTCTCCGAAAGCAGCAGCTTGCGAGGGCCGGCCTCGCTCGCACCGAGTGCCCAGTCAGTGACTACATCAAGGCTGGCCTCAACCTGCGTGTGGTGTCTGCAAGCGGCCGTGGAAACATGAGCCCAGAAGCAATCATGATCCAAGACGCTCGCAGCCGGATGAAGCGTGCAGACAAGTGCGGCTTCCAGAGCATCGAGGATCGCTTCGAGCATGACGTCCAGTTCATGGAACGAATGCTACAAATGGGCTATGATCATCGGGCAGCGCAGCGGCAGGATTGGCTTTGCCATGCTCACTTGGCGAACCCGCCGCGCAACTAAGCGCAAGTCAGCCTGGGCCTTGGATATGACGAAGATCATTCTCTGGCACGGCTGGTCTACATCGACGTAGCGCCCGATCGCTATCCACAAGCCATGGATTACACTCCTGAGCAATGGTACGTGATCTATCGCACAAACATCCTCTCCTTGCGCGAGTACATCGAGTACCTCAACTCACCCGACTCCCATCGCGGCCTTTTGGCTTGGGACGGCGTGCATCAGATGAGCCAATACTGCGCAATTGAGGAGCTTCGCCAGCTATGCCACGACAACCTCTCCGCTGCCAGGCGTGACGTGGTCAACAAGCAGACTCAAGAGCAGCGCCAGCAGCAGAGCAAGGGCAAGCGCAAGTCCTCTACCGGAGGTGATGGAACTCCAGCTTCAAAGGCAAAGGGAGGTCCGCCACCTTCACCGGTGAGCCCACGTGCATCCGGATCAGCATCGTCCTCGTGGGGATGGAGCTCATGGAACTGGAGCGAGTGGGGCGAGCAGCGGCAGTGGGACCGCCGCTCGTGGGACTGGAGCTCGAGTCGGAGCCAGTGGCATTGGCGTTAGTTGAGCCAAGTCTCAACCTTTTTGCCTGAGCGAGCATAATTCATTGCATGACATCCATTGTCAATATGTATGCGGTTTTCCTCCCAAGTCCAAACTTTCAATTTCTTTTGGCGGCGGGGAGTGAATAATTAAAATGCACGTACAGGGCCACGAAGGCAGTGGATTGCTAGCATCCACAACTGCCATGCAGCTTTGAGCCGACATCACTGTCGTGCCCTGCACAAGCCCTCGTGCACTTTCCGCGTCCAGCTTCGGGAGCAAAGCTACCTTAGCTGAGGGGGGTGTATTTTCACTCCATGTAATATGTACACTTTGTACCTTGCACATAGTAGGATGTCATGTCACCTTGACTTTGCAGCTCGCGGCCCAAAACAGGAGTTGCAGCTTAACGGCTGCTTCTATAGAAACGAGAGAGCTGCTAGCGGCTTGACTTCAAAACCAAGAAAACTTTGTTCACTTAAGACTTGGCGGCTTGCATTGCGATGACTGCTTGAGAGATTGGATCACATGTTTCTTAAGCCCAGTAGGCACCAGCTGAGGTCAGATGTTCAGCGTTGGAATGGCTGCTTGTTTGCACCTGGCGGCTTTATTTTTGTTGAAGGTTTCAGCTCCAGGCGTGCCAGGATACCCCAGGTCGTACCGGCCTTTCTATTTTATTCTAAGAGCTGACTTACTTGGGTTGTGATAAGCACGCCCAGTGTTGGGTTATTTAAATGCTTCAATCTTGGGACACGCAATGATAAGTGATGAAGAGAACAAAAAAGCATGACGGTCAAAGTGGTGTGGTCGGTTTGTTTTCCTTTCCTTTTTGATGCAGAAGCACGTCACGAAGAGAAACGGTTCATTGGTGCCACTTATCCAGAAAGCATTTTGTAGGCTGCAAGCTTGCAGGAGCAAAACTACTTTGGCGCTTGGGCAGATCGATGCTCAAGGAGATGCTGCAATTGCAAGGCCATTGTGTGGGAGCTCCTTTGTATGTTCACTGGTTGAGCATACTCAGAAGAATCTCCCTACATGTTTCCAATACATGTCATGTAGCACCAGCAAATAGTAAAAAAGGCTATATGATATAAATATATCGTTCTACATAGGTGGGTCACCTTTTAAGTTTCCCCTTTTTTGCTTCCTCTTCCCAACTGTCACGTTCTATAATGTTCTATATGGCAACACATGGCGAACTTCTTACCATGCAAACTGTAGTACTAAAAGGGTCTTGGGTTTTCTTGCTTGAATAAGACAAGGAAGAACAGGGTTTATTGTAGCCTCTTGACTTTAAGAAGCAAGACAATTTTATGAGTTGACACACAACCTCCAGGAAAGCGAGGCATGCTAAGCTGATATGTATATCTTCACACACCCCTAGGTGCCAACTGATTTTGCCAGCTGCCAGGTCTTCCGCCACGAGGAGCAGCAGAAGCTTCTCGCTTGCGGCAGGCTGTGAGACGGCTTGCGGAGGGCCAATCGAGAACAATTTGTATCGCTGAGCTGCTTCTTTTTCACTGGGCGGCTTTCTTTGGGTTGAAGCGATGGCTTGTTCCATCCGGTTTACACCAAGTTCCTCCGGAGAATGGCAAATTGTTTTAGCAAACAAATGAAATGCCCAAGATCGTTGTACATTGTAGATCGTACATTGTAGATTGTGCAAGGCCTTGTGCAAGTTCCTTCGCATTCACTTGTCAAGCATGCCTATGCCCAGCATCAGTTCTCGCAAGTGTTTTGTTAACCGGTGGAGGTTTTGGGAAGTGATCACTTGTGGGTCTCCAACAAAATGACTGTGAAGAAGCCAAAATGATATGTGTCATCAAGTCTCATCACCGTCACCTGTGCATCAGTCAAGGTCTTGCGCTTGCGCGCGCCGCTTGCGTCGCTCGGCTTCAGTTTTGGGGGCGGTCCAAGGGCCCGGTCGTATGTTGTGTTTTCATGTGTTTTCTTGGAGTCAGGAGAGGGTGATACAATTTGCGAGAGCGGTGCAGTTATGTGCAATTCGTATCATTCAGTATCACATTCAATTCAATGTTTGACCAATTCTGGTCAAGCTACAGTTGAGGGAATTGAGCTTCTCGTTCCACCATGGGCTGCATCATGTAAGAAACAGCGAGCTCCCTGTTTGGTGGAGATGGGCTCGGGGCACCCGTCGATGGTGAATGGACAGAATATATTCCAGCAGGATATCCATTGTCTACCTTCGCTCACTGGATGGTCACCATCAACAACCCTGCAGGTAAGATGACTAGTTTTTACGCCTAAATACTTATTTGGGCCAATGAGGGGATCAGACGGAACACAGTACACTTGAGGCTTGTACAGAAGGCTGGATACAAAAACAAGTACCCATACGGCCCATTCGGATAGACCAGCACTTGTTGGGATATCCGTATATTCTATCCCCCAGGAATCCAAGTACTTTCTCAGAAGCTACTTGGACCCTCCAAACCTACATAAGAGTGTCTCCAATCACCTTCTGAGAAGGTACGACTGGATCCCTAGGCTATTACTAGGGATCCATATTCCCTATCTCTCTTTCGCAGCTGCCGGCCTCAGAGTCCTCGAAAGAGCCTCCAGCTCCCCCCGCCGCGCCCGGCACTTGAGGCCGGTGCAGCCGACCTGCACGGTCGTGGATGATAGAGAGCCTGAAAGCGGCCGAAGCCGAGGAAGTCTTTCCTCAGTTGGGACGGTAGGCCCTGAAAGTCTCTGAATTGTTTGTCTTGGCTTATGAAAGGCCAAGTGGGACATGTGGGATGAAGTTGGCACATTGGGATCATTGGGCTTCCGATTTTTTATATAAATGAAGTGATAACTACACCTGCATTTGGAACGGCGCCTCTGAAGGTTTTGGAGGATGAACTTCAAGGGACAAAGAGTATTGATGCAACTTGGCCACTGTGACAAAGTGCATCATGTTGCCAACCCTGCTAAGAGTCTTGAGCAGATCAAGGGGCTGAATGATCCGCAAGACTTCTCGTGTCTCACTTTGGACCGAACCGAGGCCAGACAAAAGTGTGCGAACAGCCAGGATGTGCAATAGCTGGTAGCTACGCTACATGTGGTGCAGGGATGTGCAGGGTGCATGCCAGTGTGCTGCCATGTTTCCGATGGCATTGGGCTCCAGTGAGCCATATTGCAAGTGTTTGGTGAGTAGGATTAGGATAGAAGGCACTTCGTTGGAGCCATGACCGCTCCAGCGCAGTGCCAGCAGGTAGCGTCGAGCACTCAGTGCACGTGGGCGCGTGCTATAGCTCGACTTCCGATGGCCAAGCCAAATTCATTCAAATTCTATATGGGGCCCCAAATATATAAATAGAACATTGAAATCCCTTTCAGAAAGTATTGGAATCCGTTTGTATCTATTTGGGGACCACTGTAGAGCCGCTAAGGTACTGCTGCGTCGCAGTGCCTGTAGCCATGCTGCCGCAGGGCTTTCCGGGCACGGATGGTAGTATGGTGAGTATGGTGGTCAATCAAGGCCACATGGGAGTGCATCACCCGCAGCAGATGGAAGGCTTCCAGATGGGCCACGGCTGTTACCCGGTGATGAACCCAAGTGCGTCTCAGATGGGCATCGTGACCCCGATGGGACAAATGCAGTCGATGATGGGACCAAGCAACCCAGAAGCCGATGCGTTGGAAGCAGCGCCAGCAGCCCCAGCCGCAGAGGTTGAGAGAGCCAATGCCAGAAAGCGTTTGATCAACCAAAAGAAAGCCTGGCCAATCGTGTCGCAGCCTGCCATGGAAGCAGCGATCGAGCCGGCACCTGCCCAGCCTCAAGAAGTCAAGACAGTCAAGGCCAGAAAGCGCTTGATCAACCAAAAGAAACCGACGCCTGCAGTGCAGAAGTCGGATTCGGACAGCGTGCCCAGTGCCTCCAGCCGGCCACCTATTCCGCCGGACGGTCTGGAGGAATTCCCAACTTTGGCTGAGAGTCGCTTAAGGGGTCGGATGGGAGGTCGAGACGTTTGCCATCCTTTGACCCTTCCTGGGCAGGTTTACAGTTCCACCATCAAGGCCTTGAATTTGTCACCCACAGCCAAAGAGGCCACAGCTGCCAAAGCACCAAAGCGGCTCCAATTGGCACCCTTGCGGGGTGAGGTGAATCAGAAGCCTGTGTCAAAGGTGCTTGGACCTTCGCCCGTGCCAGTTTCTCCACAGTCGATGAATTCCGCGGCGTCTTCGTGCCTCAACTCAAGACGAAAGAATCAGTACATTTTTGTCAGTACTTTTTGGCATGTAAACCCTGTTCAATCGGTTAGAATGCTTGGAGGCGTTCACTAAGCACTGGGTTGTGAGATGTTTAGATATCTTTCAGATCTTTCAGTTCTACCTAAGACTGTGAAGCTGCGCATCCAAATCCAAGGCCCAAGTTGCTGAACATTGAGCTGGTTGTTGCCTCAGTTCAACCAGTTTCGGCTTTGACTTCTTGAGATGGCTGGAGGGGTGTCCTCTTAACACGTTGAAATTGCCTTCCCCCACGCATCCCCAAAGAGCTTCTCAGAAGGTAGGTGGATCCAGTACGTTGATATCATGGTTACTACTGGATCCAGTATTACTTCCTATTGCGCCCACATATAACAAAATCTGGCCCTAAGCCCATGATGAATTTGAAAGAACTTGCGGAAGGCCCACCCGTCCAATATATCCAAGAATCGATTGATCGTTTTTTGGGGGGATCCTCTCAGGACGGCGGTGCCTCTGACGTGATGGAGGCCAGCCCTGCTATGTGTGGCAAAGTATGGACCCTATATGATCTATTATATGTCGTATAAAATAATATAGTGTAGTTATATATCCAACATGTATAACATATATATATATATACAATATGGGTATTGAAGTGTTCCAACAGAAGCGTGCCCAGCATTTCAACTTTGTCATGCCAACATTGTTTTACCAGGAGCCAGTGATTGAGGCGGCTGTGTGCGAGCAGGCACGGGTGTGTTGCAGATGTTTGTTGCAGAAGATCTTTGGTCAAGCCTAAAGCTTGTCAGCCAGCAGCGCATCCTGAAATGTCTCATTGCAGGATGTCAACGTGGTTTTCAGCACCTTGGCTGTCCTGGAATAGTAACCATAGCTTCTCCAAAAGGAACAGCTTCCGAATTTAAGGAAAACCTTCAGAATGCTCCAGATGTTCAATAGTATAGGCCCATATAGGCCCTACAACAAAAACGATTCCGGTTCAAATGAACATCCCAGACGCTCATGCACCCTCCTAAGTAGGGGCCGGACCCTCCTAAGTTCCCTAAGGGTTTTGAGGGACCAAGAGCTGTTTGGAGCGTCTGGGATATGAAAAGAACCGATTGAAATCGTTCCAACCCACAACGAGGCAGAGACGCCATGCTCCGAATCTATCGGCAGATGCACTCCGCTCGGGCCCTGCGCTTTGCTCCGCCCGGAGCACGCTGGACGCTTCGCACGGAGGACGCTTCGAGGACTGGGGGAAGAGCGCTGCGAAGCACTGGGGAGGCGTGACCTTTGGTAAAGAGATAGATCGAATCGATTTGTTTTTGATTCTGTACATAATTGTATATAGGAAAATATAGGAAACATAGTAGGCAGGTAGATGTATTGACAGTTGTTTCTAGCATTGTCTAGCTTCTGGGAGTAATAAGCAACGAGTTCTTAGTTCTTAGTTCTTGGGTGATTTGTTTGTAGGAGCACGGATCCAACGGTTCCCAAGGAAGCTTGTGATCGAGCAGTGCCTTGGCAACTTAGTGCCAAGGAGGCTTGTGATCTCCCACATGTTTCCAACCCGTTTGATGCATGAATGAGTCTCCCACAAGAGATCTTTGGCACCACCCGGATGTCTTGAGATCTTTGGCACCCGCAAGAAGACCAGGGGTGGCCCGGAGCTGAGACTTCAGGGGTTAGGTGGAGGTGGGAATAGGATGGACCTTGGCAGACATGAGGTCCAAAGGAGGAGTTGCACTTGCCTCCACTATCGGAGAATGCTTGGAAGAAGGAGGTGCCAACCTAAAAAAGACCCACAGTTGCGACTATAGAGCAGTATCGGACTGTTCCTTTCCCCAGCTGTTCCTTTCGCCTCAACACGTTTTCCTCTCGGGAAATGCTTCGGTTCGGCCAGGCACCGGTGGATCGGAAGGAAGAGCTTCAACGCAATGCGGCCCGGCCTGTCGTGACTGAAAGCGCCGGCCGGCCTGGTGTGGCTCTTCTCCGGAGAGAACGAGAACCAGAGACAGAAAGCGAGAGAAAGAGAGAGAGAGTCTTTGAGTCAGAGGAAGCCAGTATCAGGAGAATCTCTAGGACCTAAGGATGCACGTTTTTCATGTGTTGTCCCCTAAGTCAAATGTCCCTAATGCTGCAGTCAGGCTGCGGTCATAGTAATTACTATAGTAACTGTAGGTCCTTAGTTGATGACGTAGGACTTGGATGTTTTGAGGTTCGAAGCTTTTTGGGCAAGATCGGCCACATGCTGGACAGCGAGCTGGAGGATTTCGTGGAGCCTTTGGCCAGCAACAGGCCCGACACCGTGGAGGAGCTCAAGGCAGTCGCCAGCACCATGTTCGAAGTTGTCCCTGGGCGGCACTTCAGAAAATGTTTGTTGGTGTTTCTTGAAAGCCACAAAAGGTTACAAAAGGCCTGCCATCATGTTTCAATTGTGTTTAAAAACGAACTTGAAGAGAATTGAAGTGTTGTCCTATTAAATTCAAGAGGACAGAGGGTGCTTGGACCCACTTCTTTTGCCTTAGGTTCTCCGTGGACCTTCCTACTGTTGCTTGGACCGGTCTTGGACCTGTCGTACAGACGGGGATCTGATATTGATATGTGTGGCCTTGTGGTTCCGACGATCAGCCATCATGGAGGTGTGGCTCCAAAGAGATAGTGTATATAGATGTGTGTACCTGGTCCACCTACAACTGCAAGACAATTCCCCTGAGATGTTCTTTGCAATGAGATGCTCTTAGGCAAGATCTATCTTGACGTGATCGTCTCCCTCCAAGCTGCTTCAGCTGCATTGGGGCCATTGGGAACGGCAGTTTCTCCACCAAAATGGGTGTGTTTTTCACGGAAGAAGGAACATAGATCAGTCTGCCTATTGGTTGGGGTCTCCCTATTTAACTAATACACACTCAATTTCTGGTTGCCTCCTCCATTGCTTGTGGATTTATCATCCATCCCAGTCAGCTGAGGGAATGTTCCCTGAGTTCACCGAGCTTGAGCAGCCCGTGACCTTGGCTGACGCGACTTGGCATTACAAGGGGTTTCACCTGATGCGACCTGTATGGTTCTGGTGGCTGCTGGGTGGCTGAGGATTTGCGGAGAAGGTGCATCACGGAAGCACTGGTATACGTTGAGAAGCTCGAAACAAACCGGAGCTTGTGAGCAATTGACAACAAGAGAAGCAGCTCAGGTATGGAAGAGTTTGATGCCATGCCTACAAGCTTCGACGCTTCATCCGAGGAGTTGCAGATGAAGCCTCTTGGTATGCAAAGACACCGGAACAGCAAGTTCAGCCCACCGATGTTAACACACGTTTTTTGTTCATCAAGTTCATTGAGGTATTGACTGAAGTGGAAGGGCCTCAAAGTGAGATCACCCCCTTTTTCGTTTCAACTCAATTTCATGTCATTTAGCCAAGGTAGCTTGATTTCTCACAGCGTGGGTTGGAAGGGATATGGAGGGACTGTTGATTTCTATCTCATGGCGAAGGGGGCTGTGCCACTGTTTTTTTGTTTGAACATGGTGATTACTGAAGCTCATCGTGATTCAATACCGCACCCCAGCTGGCTGTGTCACAGAGCAAGACAGCAGCCGCATGTTGTACCTTGCGTTTATTGGTTTAATTGATTCAGGCTGAATAATTTACATAGACGTAGTAAATTATTCCCCTAGTCTCATGTCCTTTCTCTTCTGACCTCACACTCCAATTAAAGCACCAGGCAGGATTTCGACCTTTTTTAGTATTGGCTATGTTCCAAAGCACGGACCACCCAAAAGAAGGCCATGGAAAAGTGTATCCAAATCGACATGGTAGACGTATTTGTTGCTTGGCAGTCTTGGTCAGGTAAGGCCAAGCAGTCCATGGAAAAAAGTCATTGCTTTTCCTGAGCGGTTTGCCCAAGAATTGCGGTTTCTCAGACACGAATTCACAAACCCCTTTCAAGTTTGTGTACGGTCATGGAGTCCTGGACATATTTTGCCAAGAAACATAGCCATGCAGCGGGAATCATCGATGGTTTGTTTTGGTGACTACTTCGTTAGAGTGCGGAGATAAGGATAGTTGGCCCGTGAGGATAATTCAAGGCTCACTCCAAGCCTTTTTGCGCACGCCGAATTGCCTTTTCGTCAGCCCAAGTGCGTGTTGCACAAGCTGACCATTGTTTTCAGGCTGAATCGCGAAAAGGGCCTGATGAAGGCCAACATGCGACTTGGCCACAGAGGTTCTAAGACCTCTAGTCGTCGACTATCCCAGTTGGGGGTACCCCAGGTGTCGACTCCGATCTGCGGCCACCAGACGCATCATGCATCGCGCCATCACCGGGTCCGAGCTCCGGACCTTGCACCGCAGGCTCCTGGTCTCCCTAAGAAGTGAGACAACTCAGATCACAGGGTTTCACCATCCAGGTCTTAGGTCTTGGGGGCGGTTTCAAGACTATAGTGAAAGTCTACATGAATTCGATCAGAGATTTGAGGATTTTCATGGGCCACCTCTTCTTGCGCCAGCTTCTGGACCTCAAGGCCAGACGTTCTTGCTGCGGATCGATGCGGATGCAAAGTTGTGCACCACGCAAAATAAAATCACAGCAAACGATACACATCCAACGACTCCAACGACAAATTCCAAGGAAGAGTTGGTGTGTTCCGTATATACATCGATCCAAATACATCAGTTTACATCAGGTATCAAAAGTATATCAATCAAATTCGGAGTGTAGATTGGAGGCTGTGACATGCTTTGACTTCCAAATCGGTGGTGACTTGTAGAGCTCACGGTGCTAAGACCACGGCCCTGACGGCCAGGCCGTTGAGCAAGTGGTCCATGATCTGCTCAGCGCATCTGTGGACGTCCTGGCGAAAGCAGAGCACAAGATTGAGCAGCGCAGCTCAAATAGCCAGGGACGTTCACTTTTGTTTGTTTTTGGTGTCGTGAGAAGCGGTACATCCAAACATGACATGCCACCATATATTTTGATAATATATTCATGATAGCATTTTGTGTTGAAATCTTCGATCGGGCTATCGCTTCAAAAACCTTGAGCCTGGCCGGCTCGCCTTCAGGTCAAACTGTCACATTCACTGTGTTTCTTTCAACTGAAGGCACCCGGCGGTTTGACGCATCACGATCCTCCGTCGCTCAGGTTTGCTTGCGAGCTCTTGAAGGCACCCGGCGCTTCCGGCGCTTGGAACGTCGAACGTTGGACGTTCTCGGTGTGCAGGCCATTGGCGATGGAACCCGTGGAAAGAAGAAGTTGTTGCGCTGGTTCAAGGCCAGGAATGGGATTACTGATTACTCTTTCTGTGATAAGAACGATGTCCCACCAGTTTTTGCGGTTTTAAAGGATGTTTATTAAGGGTTTCTGTGATATCCTGTGATCACCACACAAAGGAGGTGTCAAGATTCACATCGCATGGATGGTCGAGGTGTTGGGCCCAAAGTGGTAGCTCCATTGGGCAAAAGAGTTATGATTGAAAGACGCCAGGTCTTGAAGGATCTTCAACAAGCGGAGGCACAGTGGGGCCGTGGCAGGTTCAAAGGTGGATGTTAGACTGTCAGGTGAGAGAAGGAGAGAAAAAGTCGCACTCCCCTATAGGAACAACCTTAAGGAGGAGAATTTCTTCACATGCCTCATATTGATATATATCATCACATGCCTCATAATTATCAATATCATGACCCACCTGGGTTCAGTATGAACATGATGTGCACGCACATGTTACACGCGGCTTCTTTTTGCTGTGCTCCACGGTCGCCCCGGTCGCTCCGGTCGCTGATCTTCGCTCCGGAGGACCTGTCGAAGCGCATCCGGACCGTGATCGTGGACCTTCTGGATTTGAAGAAGAACAACTGGCCGCAACCGTTGGAGACGCCTGCACTGCGGAAAAAACCAAACCGCCTGAGTAACAGCCTGATAAGTGAGTGTTGTTTGTTGGGTGTTTCAGAAGGAGTTTGTTCAGAAGAGGCTGTAATATGATGTTTGTTCATGTTCATTTTAGAAGACAAAAGAAGACTATATATATATATAAATACAGTAGGTTACTTTGACCATCGCTCCTTCTTAGCTTAGATTCTTCTGAAAAACCAAGCCCTCTGAGGGCCAGCGTTCGTTTAATCCATGCATCGCACGTTGATTGTTTAAGGACCATTCCGAAGGCTCCCAAGAAGGAAGAGGACAAGGCCAGAATTCCTGCATGGGGTATCGTGTGCCGAATTCCATCGAATTCCTACATGTGCCCTATGAACCTGGCTGGCGGCGGTTCGTGTGGCTCAGGTGGTCAAGATGTACCAGTACTTCAGAGACGACAAAGATGGCAGCTTATTGGAAGAAGACTGGAAGAACGCCAAGTTCAGCACAGATGACTGGCACGTTCAATGATGGTGGGTGAGATGTTTGGTCGGTTGCTTCTTGGTAGAACCCCCATCAGCTATTGGAGATGTCGAACCATATGTTGGCTAGTGTTGACTGTTGATTCTAGTGGAACCATGATGACCCAAGTAGCTATGGAGATGTCAAAGCATCCAGCTTATTGAGCTGGGAAGGACTCTCTTTTCTTCATCCACGGACCTGGGTCCGTCCCGCAGGACTCCAAAGAAGCGATCGTGAAGTTGGTGAAGTTGGTCTTCAAGCAGGCGGGGGTGGGCGTTCGGGTCGAACATTGAACATCTGACCATGCTCAATGATTCAGAAGAAACAGATGCCAGCAGTCACAAAGGGGTGCCGAACTTGGATAGGGGTGCCCAGAACATCCACTCACTTAGGGACTAAACACCACCCCGTCTTGTGACTCCATCGGCTCCGGCTTTTTCCGATTTAACCTCAAACTGCGCCGAAGTGTGTCGAAGGATGCGTGGGAGAGCCTTGTCCAACCCTGAATGCATATCCGGACCGTTCCAAAAACGTGTCCCTTGCCGATGAACGTGAAGAGAACGATGTGTTTTCACTGAGCAGGATATGTCGGATATGTTTCAAACATATTCCAATACTATCCAATACCAATAAGGGTTGTGTTTTTGGCAGAGTCATGTCATGGGGATTCATGGGGCATCATGCTTTTTCCTAGTAGTAGGGCCAGGAGCCCCTAGTAGCGTCCATTGCTCCTAGTAGTAGGGCCAGGAGCCCCTATAGCTTATCTCACTGGTTTTCAGCCGATTTCGGCCTGGGTTCCTGACACGTGGCTCACATGAAACGTGGCAGGAGAAGGTCAAAGAGCGTGAAGCCGTTGCCCTGTTGCTGGCAGAGTTGATTGCCCGACAGCTCGTCTCATGTGATGCCCTCCAGGAGAAGAAGGGATGTGAGTCGACGCACCGACTCCAGGAAAAAGTCTTTTCTGGAAATGAGTCTTAGGCTCGCCTCAGCCGAATGGCTTAAACTCTATGGAGAGGCTGCTGGAGAATAGACATAGAGAGAGAGAGAGAAGAAACAAACAAAACAAAACAAACATATGGGAACTTCAATCCAACAAAAACACATACTCATATTTCTTCTCATTGGCTGAGTAGTCGTTTTTTTTTTGGAGTTCCCATCCACCGGTTTCATCCGGACGGGCAGTCACGGGGCACCGGAGCCGCGGTTGTTTCCGCGGGAGTTCGCTCCGCCGCGGAACCTTCGTGCAGGAGGTGTTGCAGCTGCTCATCGCACCCCTGGAGACCTGGAGAAAGGAGGAGTTGTAGCTTGGCCATGCACCAAGCTGCTGCTGAGTCCACCCCTCCACCTGTAAGCAGCTGAAAGATGAAAGTACTTCATACAGAGAATGGATGCATCTAAGAACCGAGGGAAAACTTAGTACCGTAAGACACCTCAACCACGCCCGGATTTTTGGTTCAGTTCTTTTAATTACGCAGAAGGTATGCAGAATTACATTCCATGACATGGATTTTTCTAGCTAAGGCATAGGTCAAGAGAATGGTCTTGAACTCCAACATGGATCTCCGATTTGGAGGATCCAAAGGTTTGCCTCAAGGTTGGCCTTTGTTGCCCCAAGGCGCGAGGACATTTTTGGCCGGACGCTCCTGAGACGAGTGCGTTCCGCGCAGTGGCCCTGACAGTGGCTCCTCGGTGGGGAGGGCAAGGGCGGTATATCAGGTCTTAGGTCAGGTCTTAAGCACTCGTAGGTCGGCTTTTTCGATGCTGAGGCTGAACCCACTGTTGCAAAGAAAAAAATAAGCTCCAAATGCTGGTGAACAGTTGCCTCTTGGATTCCAACACAGGAACTGGTTCTTTTTTGCACATGTTTTGGACCCAGTCGGCTGGGCTGGCTGTGCTGAGGCTGTGTGAAAGAGCAGCTTTGGTGCTTTGCCCCACGCCAGCGTGCAAGTGTGCTTGAAGCGGAGGGAAGTGAGTTGGTAGACCGCTACTAGCAAGATGTCCATTCATTGAAGAGTCAGAATCTATCTTGATCTATTGAATACCATTGATGATCATTTCTGATGTGTTTAGTCTCTGCAGTCTGCAGTTTGGTAGATTGGTCCCCAACCTTCCCTAAGGCTTGGCAGGACGGCCCATGTACAGAAGTCCTCCGCCGCTCCCGCTGTTTAGTCCATGTTTAGTACTCTAGGGCTCCAGCCGTACCTCCCAACCCTCGGACCCTCCTGGCACACTGGTCCCAGCTTCCTAGAATGTACGACTGGAGCCCTAGGGAATTGCAAGTTGCTGAGCCTCCTCATGGCGCCATTTTGTCCACACTCACGCGGTGTACAGGGAAAGTCGTGGGTGGCTGAATCACTGAAGGGTCTGCTCAGGGATTGTTGGCTTCTATTCTGCCTTTTTGATTTCCAGGGAAAAGAATCCCCCTTTTCCAAGTCGCCACATCAAAGACCTGTGAAGGCAGACACATCAAGAACCTCCTTTCCCATGGGCTTGCTGGCTGGTTCATGGTGTTGATATTTCGAGACTCCATGTCACCATGTTGCTCTGTGGAAGGAAACAGCCCAGACTCGAGTTTATGCATGCAACAATTATGGAAGTGGAATGTGGCCCCTTGGATGACCATTTTCCTCCACAAACAGGGAGTTTCCCACTTCCAATGAATATTTCAGGGAGTGTATCAGAGTATCACGGCTGGACAATGCAGATGATGAGTATCACTATAATTGCCATCAATTGGCCAAGTGAACATCTCTGAACCATCATCCACGCTGCAGTGGAGTCTTTCTGACCCCAACCGCGGAGGATTCCTGGGTGGTTTGACCCAACATGAGGGGGTCATCACTGGAACACTGGTTTGCTTTCTTCTTTGTTGTTTCCCATTCAGAATAAGCAGACCCAACCTGATGGCGTTCTGCCTCATGTGATTTGGTGCGATTAATCCGCACGGTTGGACGTCACGTCCAGCCTTTTGGCGGTGTGTCGTCGTACGAGTATATACTGGTCAAAAACTTTCAAGAATCTGCCTATGTTTGGTAGGTCATTTGTTTTGCTTGCTTTTTCTGGTGCATTTTTGACCTTTACTGCTCACATACGTGTTGAGTCAAGATGAATGCATGAAAGCATTCGGTAAGAGGCCCATTCTGATCAGTAGCTCCGGCCCATTGGTGGACCCCAACTGATGCCAGATTCATCCAGGAGTTGATATATATATATATAGATGCAGATCCTCTATGCAGATCCTCATTAATAATTAAGATTTCCAACAACAGTTCGGGGATTCCTGATGGGCTGGCACTGAAGACAAGGCCCAACTTCCCAAACGTCATGTGGGAAAAGATGGTCCACGGCGGTGTCTTGCTAATCAACGTTGGTCACCTGCAGTGGTTTCAGTACAACAGCAAAGGCTTCATGCATGCTTCATGCATTGTGCCTGTGGACAGCACATAGTTCAAGAACTGTTCGGAGCAGGTTTTGTGCGACGGAAACATTCAACGTTCATGACACATCCACTTTCCCTTACTGCTATACAAATAGACAGAGGCCCTCGCACTAACTTTGTATGGTCAATTTTTGCTAACCCCCTTTCTCCCACACGCCCTCCATTTAGCCTTCATCATAAGCCCGTGCTTGAATCGGAGACGGGATTTCCAGTGTGACCAGTCCAAAAAACGCCAAGATCTTGCCCCCCCCAAATAAGATCGCCTCCAGCTCCAACTCTTTGCATGCACCCACCGCACACGCACACACTTTGGACTCTCTTGTGCGCTCGGAAGAACCACCTGCCGACCCAAAGTCACCACGGGTCCCACCGATGCCGCGTCGATTGTTGTCTTCGTCTGAGCCGATGCTGGGACCGGTGGTTGCTTGGCCCAACCGGAAGGGGCTGAACGTTCAGAGAGATCAATGGAAGAAATGCACACATCATCATAGATTATTTTATTTATATGTGATTATGTCAAATCATTGGAAAAAAATTACACAACTCTTCATGCATGTTGCTTGGATCGACTGGTTGGTTTCTTCAGTCCACTTGTGGCGACAAAGATTCGTCATGAGAACACTGCTATCGCTGCTGGCGCTGCTTGGAACACCAAGCTTGGCAGATCTCACGGTCACCGGACTACCTTCATGTCCTTGCGCCTCGGATGCCCAATGTACCGTCCTGCAACCTTAATTAATGTAGACTCCTGATTAACAAACCCCTCATATGAAGGGGTGTTTCAAGTCAATTGCGGGGGTGTATTATGTAATCAAACATTTACATTAAGATTGGAACATGGTTCGATTCGATGGTTTGAAGCCAGGTGAAGTACGTTGCAAGTTTGCGTGCTTGGTACCGTACCACCATGTTTCTATTTGGGGTTTGTAATTTAATGTAAGCCTCTCAATAATAACCTCCGAAATGAAAGGAACATGAAATGAAAGGAAATGAAATCAAAGGAAAATGAAAGGAACATGCAGCAGCCAAATGAGAAATCCAGACAGATTGGAAACCAAAAGGTTGACTGTAAACAACCATGGCCTGCAAGCTGGAGCTTAAAGGAATTGCAAAGGAAACTACCAAAAGAACCAGCTAGGGTTTGTTTAGTATTAGTTGAGGTCTGGAGTAGTTGAAGGTTTGGGCTGCTTGTGAGGGGTAGTCTTTGTGGGTTGATTTCAGGTTACAAATGGCAATGCCCAAAATAAGACATTTAAACAGGAAAATGTATGCTGAACATCCACAATCATTTTATGATTGGAGGAGCTGAAAATCCAGAATGAATTGTTCACGGTCCATTTATAGATCCGAGGTCAGCATCTGAGGTCGGAAGATCCCGAGTTCGGGTTTTGGTCTATGCTATTATTTCCCAGGTATTTTTTGGGGGGTTCCCCTGACTAACAGAGTCCCGGTACTAACAGCCGTGGTCTCGCCGATGGCGAGGCCGCTGTCTCCGTTTCGGATGGTCAAGGGTTCAGGAGAAGAACAGGTCAGCCCAGCATGTGGTGAAGACCAAAACGTGAAGACAACACATATGGAGGGCCTGCACCGTGCGAGCTCAATGTACCTCTCATGACGTACCTGTTTGGATGTTTGGTAGAATGAGTGCGTTTGGGACACTGAGGGGCCCCTGCTTTGCATGGAAGTAAGATGGTGGATGTGAAAGAAAACATCACTTCCCCTGCTCTCAGAAGAATGGAACATGTGTTTTGCGGGTTGTCATGTCCTGTTCGGACTTGGCATCGTTGGACGATGTGTCTGCTGCGCGCCACACATCAGGCGTTGAATGGGCCAACCTGGACAACTACCGCGTTGGGGATGTGAAGCTTCGCTGCGCTTTGCGCATGCGTGTGTCCATGAGATGTCACTCCATTCTGAACCGGATGGTATGGACAAGGCGTTAGCAAGTAGGGAAGTGGGGAGTGTGGAAACGACGGCACACCATTGCAATCCAACCATCAGGGCGTACTTGCTTTCCAACAAACCTTGTGGTGGTAGCTTCAGCTGAGCATGGACAGGGAGATGAGATATTCCAAAGGAAAGTTCGATTGCTCACTCATTCCAACAACCTGACAAACGTCCAACCCCTTTGCGGAGAAGCTTCGAAACAAAGAACAACCTGTTGTGACTCGTGTCTAAGGGTTCGCTACAAGCCCAAGGGGCAACGGGGGACTGGATATGACTATCCTCTGAACTATGGCAATTTGGAGTGCAAGGCGCGTGGGTTTGTTGCGAAAAGATTGCAGAGACGGGAGGTGCAGCAAGAGAGAGAGAGAGAGAGAGACGCATGTGCAGAGACCACTGAGAGCACATATATTTTCTTCAAGGAGGCAAGTTTCCTGATATACTGTCTATATAAATACCAAACTACTATACTATATATATACATACCGTACCTAACCACTAGTACTAGTGTGTGGCCCTCTTCAGAACTCGTTGATCAGTCCAACATGCTGCCGCAATTGTTGGACCCCAAAAAGTGGCATTGGGGGCGACAAGAACCCTTGGCCAGGGCTCCAGCCGTACCTTCTGAGAAGGTGTTTGGGGTGGGTGCCAGGAGCAACCAAAGCCTTCTGAGGAGGTACGACTGGAGCCCTACGGTTGGCATTGGTGCTCTCCTTGTTGCGCCTTCGAGTTTGGGAGTTGCCCTCGAACAAACGGATGGACCTTACTGCGGATGCGGACCTTTGGTGACGTTGCAGACGATCCCATGTACCCTAAGACCTGTGGTTTTGACATGTTTGGACCGTCTTTCCCCTCTCAACCCCAGTGGTTTTGGAGGTTCTGTTATGCTTCTGCATGGTGTTTGTGTGTTTTTACTCCACTTCCAAATGTGTTTTTTTTCGGAGTGTACATCAGATCAGGAGAGTTGTTACCAAAACTCTGGAGAGTACCTTCCTTTCATTCCGGACAGGTCGGTCGCTGGTCCGGTCTCGTTGCTTTGCTCGGTGTGTCTCCAGTCCATTGGGGCCGGTCGGTCTCTCCGTGGCCGATCCATCCGCGCCGATTCTTCAGGCACACGACCTGGGGCTCCCGCCCTTTTGCAGCTTGGCAGCATGGTGATCGCGGTCGCTTTTGTAAGACAACAGTGGTCATTTGGATATGTTTTGACCCAAAGATACCCTAAGACTGTTCTCCTCATAAGTGCTTTGATGCGCGTGATGACGAGAGGCACATCCTGCTGGTCATTGTAATTGCATTAAATTAATAGCAAGCCTGCACTTGCCTTGGAACCATGTTCCCGTGAGAATTCCCCTCCCCATTGCACATACAAGTGAGCGTTTGAGGGTAGAAGTCTTGGAAGTGTTTTCCAAACTTACAAGTGCCTTGACATCGCTTGGCAGCAATGCAGTGTGAAAGTTCAACGGCAGAAAGTCTGTGATACCGATCCTTGCTAATCAAAAGTGTGATGCGTCATGTTTCACTGACCCAAGTGGGCAAAGAGCATATAAGTCCAAACCAAGCACCCCTGCCAGAGTCACTGTAACGGTGACACGCAGGGTAAAAAGCCGATAGGTAGACGACCGATGGACCCGGGTTCAGTATGGTTCCGTTTTGGGGAGCCTGAGACCGTCAGAGGGTCAACGAAGAGGATTCCGCTCCCATGCCGCGCACCCGACATGCACGGACGAGGCGATGGAAACGCGGCGCCCGCCTGGTGTGCGCAGAAGTGGTGCTACGTCGACAAGAACGCTTGCAGCAATGCAGCTGGGCGAAACAGAACGGTATTTTCGAATCACGTTTTTCTTTTTTAGTCACTATATAGAGTGAGAACAGGAAAGAGTTAGACCCGCTAGACGCAACTGTCTACATCCCAGATGGCATGGTCATGACGCATGCCCCTAGGAAATATGGATGCAAACCCTCCCACGAGTTGTTCCACCCTCAATGCCCACGGCTTCGAACATCCCTAAAGTGTGTGGGATATCAAAATGCACCTATACCAACTTATGATATATAGTAACTTATATAAGTGCTATAAGCATCTACGGTGCTTATGCCATTTAAGCAGGCCAGGGCAAGACCCTCGTTTTCCCAACCCTCGTTTTCCCAAACGTCTTCCTTCATGGACCGAATTGAGGCGGTGCCCTATCGTAGCAAGTTGTTCGAGAACTCCGACGCGTACTACAGCTACCAGACCTGCGGCGAGTCCAACGAGTGCCTTCCCTGACCGGTGGGTCAGACCGGGTTGGCCGACCTTTTTGTTGAAATGGTCAGCTGCAGAGGCGAGAACAGGTGCATTTAAGAAGAGTACTTAAGAATCTTAAGGTGTTAATCACCATGTGGACAGATATTGTAACATGTAAAATGTGTAAAGAGCGTGCACAGAACAAAGCATTTAGCTGATGTTCTTTGTTATTTGGATCTAAAGCCAGGCCGCAGTCTTAGACATGTCAGACGGGCAGAAACCAAAGAAACACATCAACGCGTCATGATGACTCGATGGTCCACAGAGAGTGGTCGCTTATTTGGATCGGATCATGAATGATGGATGCCCCATGTTGGTGGTAGCGTGGTGCTCAGACTTCTCTGACGCGTTGAAGCAGGGGGGTGAGGCGTTGAAGCCCCTCCAGGAGTTTGTTCCGGCTTGGGCTGCTGTCACCGTTGGGGTCACCGAGGTTCAGCCAATGGAACAGCGGCAGCAGTGGCAGCACTTCCAGCCAAGTGACGGAGCTGCTGGACGTGGTGCAAGGCTACTTGTGGAGCACGCGGAACCGGGTCGAGACCGAGCAGCTCGGAGAACGGGTCTCGGGTCTCGGGTCTCGGATTCCACGTGCCGGAGGGGGATCCAGTCCGGACGGTGTTTTTTTTTGAAAATGTTGCAGGGATACTCTGCATAAGGGAATCACTCCACACCCCAATCCCCTTCCAGTTGAACATGTTGTGCCTTGAGTTCAGGTGTTTGTCTGAACAGGTGTTCTTTGCTCAGAGCCATCATGGATGCTGAATCTGTAAAAGGGGATACGGTTCTTGGAGAGGCCGAAAAGTATGCCCAGAGGGTGCAAAGAATGTCTACATCAAATGAATGAACAATCATTTGAACCAGCAGATCAAAAATTAAATAGTGGGAACAGTATGTGCATGTTGTGCAATTGTATGTCATTATCCATCTCGATCATAAATTACAAAAGCATGCTTATTAGTTGGTCTCATCATATTGTGGTTGCTCGAGCATGACTACAACAAGTGGCCAGGGGACAAACTGCAACCGAACAAAGTGCTCCAGGTTCCACTGAACTTCCAGAATTGATCTTGAAAAGCTTCGAACATGTCCACTGGGGGATTGTGTGCTGTATTTCCGCCAGAGGTACAGCAATTTGAGACAAAGCGATGGATGCGAATTTGCTAATCAATGCGGCCTGGCTGTTGCACACTATCGGTCGAGGGAGTACCTGCAAGTCAGGATCTGATGTGGGTCGAAGGTGTGCAATGCTGTAAAACAACACGCAAAAATCATCATTTGCCAGACAAAGATCACCTAGGAGGGAATCAGCCATGCTTTGGTTTGCTAATAGGTGAGATGAGTGAGGTTCCTCCAATTGCCAGGTGGAAGGGCCAGGTAGACTGGTAGACTTTTCAGCTCCTGTTGGTTCTTTCCCACGCTTGGGGCCACCGCAAGGGTCCAGTGATTCAAGCTGGAGGGAAAGCCGGAGGATATTTTTGGTACAGAAACGGGGGGGAAGGGATTTCCAGGTCCTGGATGTTGGATATGTCTGCATCATGGTCCTGAGTGAGATGTTTTATGGTGTCTTTGTTTTGTTCCATGTTCAGCAAAACAAGGGAAGGTGACCCGCACTTTGACATCACAACATCAACCTGAACCTTTAGCTCCAGGGCTTCTGGTGCATGACCTCGAAGCATACTGCGCGGATCCACCACAAAGCCCTGAAAAAGAAGGACGGCGAGTGGACCGGTGAGTTGACCAGGTGACCTACCTGACCCAACCGTTTCGGTGTATAGTTCGACTATGTCCAATTGTACATCCTCAGTTTTAGTCCACTTTGGCACTCCAAAGGTGCCTTCAACAACAGTCCGATGAGGCACATGTTGAGCAAGTAAGAGCGGGTTGGGTTGCTGCCCGTGTATTCTCATTGAGTTCATTGAGTTTAGCGTTCCAAGTCTAGGGGTGCAGGGGTGGATGCCCATCGGCATCGAAGTGAGCTAGGTTCGTCCCCTGGAAACCCTGGACGTAGGTGTTCAGCGCTTCGTCGTGACGGTCGCAGATGGTTGCACCAGTGCTTAAACCAGTGCCTGCCAACTTGCAAGTGGGGCCTACACCTGGTGAAGTCCACGTTTACCTGGTGAGGTCCATGTTTACCTGGTGAGGTCCATGATTACCTGGTGAGGTCCATGATTGCCTGGTGAGGTCCATGATTGCCTGGTGAAGTCCATGTTTACTTGGTGAGGTCCATGTTTAGAATGCTCTCAGCAAAGCTCTTTGTGGAACCGCAAGACCGACTTCGGCAACGTGGGCGTGAATGCCAAAGGCGGGCGGCGCCTTCGCAGACGCACGTGACCAGTCAGACAAAGCCTGCTCAGGCTGCAGCAAACCGGTCAGACCAGGCAAGAATTGTGAACATCATCTAAAACCCTGTCATCCAAAACCCTATTGTCCTTCATTAGATTCTTAGATATCCCTTGGATCATAAGCAGTTTAACTTATGTCTTGTCTTGCATCCTTTTCGCATCGTTGGACTCCCCGTGTCTGCTGTCGATCCTCGTGACGATCCAATTCAAACCAAGTTTGGACCAAATGTCAGGGCTGCAAATGCTGGGCTGGGGCTGGGGCTGGGTGGGGTCTTCCTGAGAGAGCATTTGAACTGAGAAAGCCGAGAGGGCTTCCCGCCTTCACTCAGGGCTTCCTGCCTTCACTCAAGGGGGTTGTGCGATGTTTTAAGAGAGTATGAGTAAGCTATTTTTCCCATAAGAGCAGCACCGCTACTTGCATTATCCCGTGTCATGATAGTAGGAACATACATCCACCAATAGCAAACACCCATCAACGTACCACTTCGTAGGAACCGCTCATTCACTGGACCATGATAGATGTATAGCCATAGCGGAAAAACAAACAAACATGTCCACTCAAAAGGAAACCCCATGAAACACACACACACATAAGAACGATAAGAAGCACCCACAGAAGAACACACAATCCACTTAGTTCACCTCATGAGGATGATTATTCACTCAGAAACTCCTGCTGCTCCTTGGAACACCGGCAGATGCGAGCTTTCAGTGCTTGTCGCGTCCAGTGACGCAGAGCTACATGAACGTGGCCGCCAAGGAGGGTGGGATACGGTGTTTCACGTGGGCACAATCGCTGAGGGGTGCGACAGGGAAGTCCAGGACAAGGGTGCCTTCCTGATGATGTTTGATGATCCTGTAAGAATTTGTGGATTTCAATGACCAGAATGAGGTGCAAATTGACAAGCCTACGCGCAGGATTACTATATTCTACCAGACTAGACTGATTGTTGTTTTGTTCAGTATTGTTCTTTCAACTCTGCCTAGAAAAGCTTTGATTTACTTGTTGGGTATTTCATGATGGCTCACACCTGTACCCCAAACCTGCCAGCACTATTCAAGCAGCGACATGCGAGCGAGCAAAACGCACACTCCTTGTGCGAGCCAAATGGGATGGGCAGCGTGCAAGTTGGGCTCATTGGAAAGCGCTTGTAGGAGGGAAGTCCTTACGAACGCGTGGGCTATATCTACTTTTCGGATCACGAAAGCGGAAGCTCCTTGGCGGAGAATGATTAGAGAACTGCTAGTCTTTCTGGAAGATCTAACCAAAACCCCCCTTAAAAACAGCCTTTCTTTTTAAACATGGCGGGTTTTCCAGCAGTGAGCCATTGTTGTTTTCCGTTGTGGGCGCGCGTGACAATCGATGACGGATGACGGTCGATTGCAGTGGTTTCCGAGTAGATGGTGCTCTCCCAAAGGTGGTTTACCACTGGATGACTCACCTCGAAGTGGTGGGTTTCCGCTTTCCGCTTTCCGGCAGGTGGGCGACCGAAGCCACTCCGGTGGATGTTTGGTTTGTGTGGTTTGTGGAAGAGAACTCAAAGCTCTCCATGCCATTTAGGTTGAAATATGTTGAACCCAGAGGCTCCAAACAGCCCGACTGGTCTCTCAAGACTGAGGGATTTGAGACCCCAGACCCCTCCATATGAGGGTCCATGAGCGTCTGGCAAATCCTTTATCCTTTCTCGCCTTGGAGATGCTTTCACTGGACGCGCGACCAAAACTGGGAATGAGTGACTTTCAGCCATGTCCCCTCGTGAGGACCACTATCCTGAGATTCAGAGTATATCTACTCAGGGCTTCAGGTGACTTAACATTGAATAAGCAGATATCCAGGGTCCAAGCTTGAACACCTCATCTCTGTCGAGGCTATTTGGGATGGCCCGCAGTGGAGTGGTGCCCTGCTGCAAGCTATGACCCCCGGTTGCGCCCATGGATTCTTGGACTCTGAAAGTTGTGTAGTCGGAAACTAAGGGCCACAGTGAACGACCACATGGCCGCATAAAACATGTATATATATATATATACACACCTTCCTGGAACCCAATTGACCCCTGTTTTGATAGTAAAAGGCCATATTTTGGGCGGTTGGTGGTCCAAAATAGAGGTCATTCAGGTTCTGGGTATATGGATATATATCAGATGGGGGTCCGGTTCGGACAGCAGTTTCTGGCAGATGGCCAGGTTGGCGGCACCCGGTTGGCCAGGTATGGTGACGACCCCCCGGAACGTTTGGAGTTGACCAAGTCTTTGATGTTGCATTTTCCTAGGGCTCCTGGCCCACCTCCTGATAAGATGGTCATGGTGGGTTTGGGGGGTCTAACCACCTGAGGATATGGCTGGAGCCCTAGGGTTTGTAGAGTGCTGTCGTTTATCCTGCACTGCATGTGGGGTGCAGTGGCGGAGAGACTAGTTGCGCCGCCAAACCGTAAGATGACTCCCCTCATTGAACCTTCACTCAAAGTGTTTCTCGTGATATCTCGTGATGGAGAAGCCAACCACGGACATGTCCAAGCCGCCAGGTTGCTCGAGCCCGTGGCATTTCAGCCCTGTACCTGGCACATATTCGGATGATTTCTGGTATAACCTCCGAACTTCGATCTAAGTTGACTCATTCGAGCTCTTGCCATCTAAGCCCAGCCCAGCTAACCCTCCACCTCAACCGGACCTCGCCCCAACCCCCCCCCAACCGCCCACCCCGCGTCGGCCCGCAACGGCGCCGGCGCCTCGGTCGCCTCGGTCGAGGTACTCGTCGGGCTCCACGGGACCTAAAGACGTAGTCATCGTCATCGACGTGAGTGGCAGCATGCAAGCGTCGGGGAGGAGCACCAAGGCCAAGCAGGCGGCCAATGACTTGATCAACACCTTGGAATGGAAGGACTGGAAGAAATGGGGGATATGTGGGGGATGTCTTCTGCCCGGCTGAGGACCAACATAGGGTTGAGGCAGTCCGGAAAACTGCTGTTATAAAGGCCCAAGGATTCTTAGGGGTGGTGGGCTTTGGATAGGTGACAGTGATACTGGATGAAGACCTTGGGACTGAAAGGACTTGGAGTGAAAATGGGGCCCGGTGAAAAGGGCTCTTTGGGCTGCTATGTGAGGCATTGAGTAGGGATTTGACGCCTAGAGAGGGAGAGGAAGACCAGACTGACATCAACTGTGATCTCAAGAGCTGAAAAAGATTGAAAAAGGGGAAGAGATGTTTATGATGTTTGTGTTTGGTCGGTGGCAGAAATAACACTTCCATTTGCGGTTGGAGTTTCTTCGATCTTCGGATCGGACGACCGAAGGGTTCGACCGGATGGATGCTTCGGTCTGTCCGGCGCGCGGAGCGACGCGCGTCACGGGGCGTGGCTGGACACGAACCGCAGGGGTGGAACGCTCGTTGGTTCGATGGTGGAAGGACTTTGCCGACATCATTCTCTTCAACGGGGGCATCGTGGTGCCTGGGCAAATGACCTCACACACATTGACATGTTTTTGTGGCTTTGTCGGAGCACTCTCAGGATGCTTTCTGAGTGAGAAGCATTTCTAGTTGTCACGCACCAAATCATGGTGCGCTCCCCAAACGTTTTTTTCCAAGCAGGAACAGAGGTCCACCAATCACATCACTTGCCAGACCTCCTTTGTTCGGTCGTTCGGCTTTTCGACGGTTTGCACATGTCACTCTGGAGCTGCCTACGCCCCAGGCCGATGCTCTACCGGTGGAGGGGTCCGAATCCATCGAACCGCTGCTCAGGCCGAGTATGCGCCGCAGGGACTGGTCTCCATGACCGACTCCGAAAGCGGCTCGGACCGCGGCCGAACGAAGGGTTGACGAGGCCGAAGGGATGAAGAAAGGCCATGCCAATTGATGTTGCATCCCTAAAATGCCTGGAGAGATTCACTTAGTTGTGTATGACTGTATGACATGTTCATGACCAACCATTCTATATATATATATATATCATATTCTCATCTCACACTATGATCCGTTTCTGTTTTGATCTTGCCCCGTGAGTGCTTGTCTATACATGGCAACTATAAGTAAGTCTTGATCAGTCTTGAGGATGCGTTATTTTGTTGAGAGGGCCACCCTGGAAGTCTGGATGGACCCTTGGACTAGCTACAGTATGGTATTACTGTATGTGGTTATTTGAGACTAGTTGTTATATATCTACAGTGTGATCCATGTTGACCTGCGGCAGGGGGAAAACAAGAAGACACATATTCTCCTGCATGGTGCCCCTATGATAGCAGAGGACAGTCATGTATGCCACATCTCACAGGCGTTTGCAATCGTTTGCATAGAGGTTCCATTGGAGTTTTCGGCATACTCTTACTCAGCCTGGCAATGTTCTTTTTTCGGTGTGACTATCAGAAGCCCCCAGGGGAGAATTGTGATGTTCACATTATGGAAGTTGCGGAAGTTGCAGGTCAGTGGGTTTGCAGGTAACTGGGTTTCGTAGGTCAGTAGGTTTTGCAAGCTCTAGGTTTGGGGTTGGTGGGCAGCTTTGACTTGCCCTAGTACATGCTGCTCATGAAGAAATTTGCTCCTCCTCACGAGGAATTAGCTGTTCCATGTTGTTGTGTCTTTCCGGAAGCACTGCTTCAGTTATATAAGTAAAAAATAAACATAACTTCATATAACTTGAATTTACTGGGTTGAAGTCATTCTGAGAGGTACATCAGGTAAACGACAGATTTTGCTTGTAAAAATGGTTTCTTGATGTTCCCTGTTTTGGTTATTCAAGGTCAGCCGGACCCTCAGTCATGTGACGCTCCACTTCGTTGGATTTTCGGCACCTCAGCCCTCCATCATCGTGGCGGCTCAGGAAAGAACATGCAAGCATGGTTGAACAACCACAATTGGGACTCTAGCCAGCAGCATGGGGCCCAACGTGTGTGCGACTAGCGACAGTCGCGACAGTCACCGACAGGACTAGTGGCACCCCTTGTTTGTAGGGAATCGATGCCTCAAGTTTGCGTCGACCGGTAGAACTGGCTGAACTGGAAAAAGGGCAGATGAAGCACCCGCTAGTGAAACCTTCGCACACCCTTTCTGGTTCGCTTTTTCTTCTGTCCTCAGCACTGCATTTGGCTCTTAGGTCCCTATTTTCTTTTGGGGGGGGGACCTCACCGACTCTTTTGGCCGGAAACTATATAGTCAACATCAAGCCCCGGTCGCAAATGACGCGCAGTATGGTGCACCAGAACCAGTAACCAGCTCAGCTATTTGCCGACCATTTTGCCCCTCACCCCACGGGCTGACGCTGTTCCGACCGGTCCGTGGGCGGTTCCACCAACGTCCTGAGGGATGTTCCTTTCTACCATGCAGGACCACCTACAAAGGTCTATATATATATATATTACTTCAGACACGACCCATGGGACTGCCATATATGCCGATCAGTTGGGGTGACTTGGGGGGTCAATGTAGGCATATATGGCAGTCCCATGGAGTGTTTGGGTACAGTAAGTCACCTGAACTGGATGGTGTTGGCTTTGACCATGAAACACGAGACCCGAGGTGTTAGGTGTTAGGTCTTGCTGCCAGTGCCTCGGCTGCCAGTGCCGCTAGGAATCGGGTGGCACGAACTTCAAGGTAGCTTTGAATGCGGCCTTCAGTGTCGCTGGGCATGAGGAGATGTGTCGCTGGTGCAGTATACTTCGCCTATATCGATGGTTATGAATGTTATGATGGTTTGGTAATCCCTCGTTTCATGGACACTGTCACTACTCTTTGTCAAACAGTACTCAATTTGGGGTGAAGATGCACATCGACGCGTCGTGCGTGGCTGCCTTCCTAACAAGACGCCGGCGGAGTTGGAGCCGTGTGAAGGCCGACAGAGCGCGCTTCTGGTGAAGACGCACGCTTTGCCAGACCGCACAGCCACACGCGTTTCGCTCGCACAGTTCCACAGGTCATCAGCAAGAGCGTGAGCTCTGGAAGTACTTCGATGTGTCAAAAGGTGGGCCGAGCGAATCGACGACATCGGTGACATCGGCGAATCGAATGAAGACAGAAGGATGCTACTTCATTTGCAAATTGTTCATGTTGATAGTAGGCTTAGGAAGCCAGAAAGAAAGCTCAAGCAAATAGGCTTACGAAGCCAGAAAGTTCGATGAACATTTTGATGTTGACGATCCCCGCACTCAGAAACCCTGCTTCGTGTTTGGTTTTTCATGGTCCAGAAGAATTTGCTCAGGGTTCTGTATAATCACGAAATCCTTTCGAATATAGAGATGTGTTTTTCGCTTGGACCGAGTAGGTATGTTTTCGAGTGTTTTTGGACCAAGCGTGAGGCTATCATGTAGGTAGGTATGTCATTGGTTTTGTCTCCGGGGTAATATGGTCGGTGGCACGCTAGCCGCTAGCCACCAGGGTGCAAGGGCACAAGCAGTGTTGCAGTGTCTCATCTCTTGTTCAGGAATGCCCGGGCGTAACAAAAAAAGGGTAGACATCACTCGGAATGCTTCCCGCTTGGGGATATGAGATATGAGTTAAGCAACCAGAAAAAACGGTATGTTGAAGAACCCGGAGAGTTTGATGCAAGTTACTCCGGTCGTCTCCAAATAGGAAAAAAACGAGATAACGACGTTCTGCCGTGAAAATCCGTCAAACATTGTGAAACGCTTTTCTGCGCCTGCACAGCAGCAGCGCTTTTCGCGAGAGAACCAACGGCGACGCTTTGCGCCTGCGTCCGCGGAAGGCCATCTTGTTTCTGACCGATGGCGAGGCCGACTTCTCCGAAAGCGACTTCTCTTCGCGCTTCGGCTTAAGCGTTGTTCGTTTTTGGCGGGCGGAGCAGATGGGGGCCACGGGTTGATGATGGTTGAGTGGCCAATTTGGGTGACATCTGAGAGATTTGATGTAATTGGACGTCTCCAGTTCCGGTTGCTGGGTGCAATCGCCAAAACGTTGGACGACGAATTCACTGAAGATCGGTCGTGAGTTTCAGAAATTAGCTTAACACCTGCAAAAGGGATAGGCCTCCCTCAAAAGTGCATACCATATCACTGTAGATGTTGGATATGTTCAGCTAATGATGTTGGCGGCCTGAAAAAGGGATCGGCGGCTCCCGCCACGGGAGAGCGGCGTATGCTCCCTGCCACACTGTTTGACCCCCAAAGACTCGCGCGCAGGCGGAGCAACATAGTGCCTTGGAGAGGTTGGACGGGGCTGTGGAGAGTATGGACGTAGTTTGACTGGTGCTTAGCAGGGAATGAGGGAATGGATCCAATAGAATCTGTATTGTGGGCTCATTCCCTTATTCCCTACGAGTCGCACCAGTCGGTAGTTTGAAAGGATTTCTGAGGCGAGTTTTTTCTGATTTGACCTGTGAGGAGAGTCTCCCGAGGGCGTTCCGCCAAGTTCCTTGAGGATATACTTGCAGCCTACTAGTGCGGCTCAATTAGCATCTGGAATCCCAAACTCCAACAAAACGTCCGCAGCTTTGGGGATCACCCTGCTATGATCCATGATCCACGGTCCGAGGGTTGCTCTTGTTACAGGTGATGTGCCAAAGCTGGTGGCCCTGTCTCGGCTCCGTTCGAGCCCAAAGCCGCCTACTCTCAAACCAAGGTGTTGCAATCTTCACTTATGCCTTGGGCTCTGGTGCTGACACCACCATCACCAAGCGTTTGGCCTGTGAGAACAAAGGCATGTTGGGCGGCTGGTGGCGCGACGTTTGGGTTCGCGATGGTTGGGCTGGTCTTTTTGGGAGGAAGTGGGACGTTTTAGATAGCAGAGCTTTCCCCTTGGAAGAACTACAGAGGGCCTTGCTCAGAGGAGGTGTTTATTTCAGGGTGCTTCAGATTGTGGGTAGCTTCTGAAGGTCATTTTTGTTAGTTCTCCTTGATGGACATTGCATGGGAAGTAACCGGCCGAAACCTCCCAGTTCACTGCCGGGACTGTAGAAGGACATCGTTTTCCCAAGGTCATCCTTTCTTTTCACAGGCCAACCTATCACGAGCAGCGTCTCGTGCTTCATCAATGTATCAAGAAATCCAAATACCAGAATCACATGCTAAATTTGTTCTCTTGACATCTCTAGACTCAATTCCTCCAGCTGTCACCAAGAATAACCTTAAAACATCACTGGCAAACTCCCAAAAATCGCAAACAGTCTTCCTGTCTTCCTTAATTACTAAAGTGTCCTTTTTCCCATTGCTCCCTATTTGCTCCCTCATATGAGCCCATCCACTCACTCGCTCATTCAGCAACTCGCGCTGCAGAGTCACCTTGCCATATCGCCTTAGGCATTTTCTACCAACTCGCCGATGGAGTAGACCTCTCCAAGGCAACGTGGGCTGCGAACCGCGTGGAACACGGCGCCCAGCGGCGCAGCGGAAGTAGTAGCGGCTGTTACGAGGTAGCAGCCAGGTGGTCCGGCGGTGTTGTGGTGGTTTTGATTGCATCCTACAAGGATTGCATTGCATGTCAAAACTACAGGGCGACACCAAGGATGGCCAGAATTCAGTATCAGCAAAAGGAAAAACATTGATGGAACATGTATAATATGAACATGTGATGATAGCTTTTTGGATTCAACTGTCGATCCATCTTCGCCAACCGGTGACCATGCAACCAGTCTGTGGAGTGAAGGACCGCTCTTCAACAAGTCTCCGGCTGAAGACCTCCAACGAAGCCCTTTCTGCATACCTCGCTCCGGTGAGGTGATGTCGAGGTATTATGAGTACTTTGCGAGTGGCGTGGAGATTTGCACTCCTTCCTTCACGCATTACAAGGCTGGGCTGGGCTTGCTGCTGCCATTTCATTAGATGTTGACATGTTGCATGAATATGCTGCTGATTCATGCTGATTCTAGTGGAATAAGCGTCACTGTTCAAACCTCAAGCCTTAATGCGTGGGTATCGACAGTAGAAGGACTTGGGGGTTGCAAAAACCAAATCTTCTCCAGCTACTGTAGCTGGTCAAGTCAAAAACTCTTTGGCAGCAGTAAAGAAAGCCAACTGGCTCGCTGTCGCCAGCTGCCAAGTCGCTAGGACTCCGTGACTGGTGCGGAGCTTTGGCCCTCCTGTTTGCCGGCCTATGATGCATCATCAGGAGTGAGAGGCGTGGAGAGGAAGTTGTGTTTCTTTTGGTGTAGGGCCTTAAAAGGAAGAGATGAATGTTTGCTCTTGGCACGGGGAAGGACCGTGGTAAAGAGGTGGAAAGAGCCGACCGGAAGTAGAAAAGTGTCATGTTGTTTTTATAGTGTAAACAGAGTGTAAAGGGGTGGTGTTTTGTCCCCAAGTGAGTGGATAATGGGCACCCCTAACCTCCATGGATCGCACCCCTTTGTGACTGCTGGCATACGTCTCCATACATTTGATTACATTTGTGCTGATTGGTTTACCCGGTGTTCTGCGGATGGGTTTCTCCTGATCCCCTCCACTAAAAATCAGTCGGGTTGTGTACCCAACTTGCTGAAGGTTCACAAGAAAAGTCTTTGGAGACAAGAATCCCAGACTGCCAAGAAGTACAGCACCTGCTTGCAGTAAACATGCAAACAACATGCAGTTCCTGGCAGTTCCTGTTGAAACCACTGCATTGGCTTTCTGGAACACCGGCCGCACAGCTACAAGAGGCGCTTTTGACCAAGTTTTTTTAAAGCATCTGTCCTCCCTCAACCTCCTTCAAGTGTATGCAACCTATTGCAACATGATTTCTCCCAGAGGGATGCCATTCGAGCGTGCCTCAGAATGATCCTCCACCCTTTGTCCACCTTTAATTCTCGCCAGGGGGATCAAACCGGTGGAAAACCAACGGCCGTGCCGTTGACTCCAGGACTCTTGGGTGTGAGCTGCTTCGATTTGAACGTCATGGTGGATCCCGAAACCCTGAAGCACCGGGGCGGCAGACCGACCGGAGCAACAGCACCGAGCCAATGCGGGCTGCGGACGTACTCGACCCAGTACTTGACCCATTAAAAGGATCCTGGAAAGGACGAAGACCTGTCTTCAGACCCCATAGCAGCAGCACAAGCTGGAGAATGTTGGACTCCACCCTTTTCGTGGTGGAACACAGCGGAACCTTCAGAGAACAACTTCCACCCAGTTGCAACTGGCGCCAGTTGGTGGAACCAGACTCTACCGGGTATAGATTCGTGAGTTCGATCACCTGTCGACTTGGAGTCAGACTGGGCAGTCTCCAGAGGCTCAGGCCCTTGGGGGAATGAGGTTGCAACCACAGTGGGCAAATCTGCTGAGGCTGTTGATGCAATAAACTTCCTCCAAGTCCATCTAAACACATTTAAACAGTCGACTATATCAAAACTATTGGGCTATATACTGTGGTTTGGGTTGCCTCGGCTATTGCGGATGTCCTTTTTTCTAGATTCTAGATTCTTTCCCAACAGTGCTAGACAATGAAATGGCCTTCCAGAGAGTGGTTCCATCCTGCATCCTTGTGGTGTGTCATCTTTGGCCATGCGCCCATTGATATCGCCATGAACGGCCTAAGGTCAGAATCATATTGGGATGACTTTGTATCTTGGATCGCGAAAACTGAGAAACATCCAGGCAGTCCAGGCCCTTTCTTTCAGCTGGAGAGGCCATTTGAGTTGCCTGAGCCAACCTCTTGCGGGACGCCGCTGGACACGAGTCGTCGGCGCTCCGAGTCGGCCAGAAGATTCGGGGTTTCGACGCCAGAGGTCTCTGCTTGACGCCTTGAGGTTTCAGAGTTGTTACCAATCCCAAGAGATCCCAAGAGTTGGTTTTAAGACACATGAATGAAAATGAATCAGGTGTGTTTCGTAGTTGGTATACAACCGGGTTTGGTTTTTAGCAACCCTTTTGCAACCTGATGCCTTTCACGAACCCTTTCCATTCCCCCATATCCACTTAAAAGGATGCTCTAAGACCAACCGGGTCCCAGTTCTTCGGGGGGATTGGACTCGGACTGAGACCATGCTCCTCAGGTGTGCAAGGTCTCAGACCTCACCAAGCAGTGCCGCCAGTTGGATTTGAACGACTGCACTTTGGAGCGGCTGCGCCGGGCCGTCGGGCCGGAGTCCACATGCCGAGCCGGCCATGGTTATTCCGAGGATGCGCCGAGCTCGGCATGAGCCGTGGGCAGGTGGAAAAGCCCAGATCACGACTTTTTCTGGTTGATATGTTTGGATCAGTGTTTGGATAGTTGTTTACGTGTTGTTTCATGTTGTTTTCAAAATTTTCAACCATAATTTACCTTTCCAGTCAGGAGTCAGGAGAGTTGTTCAGAAGAGGGGGGAAGCTCTGTGTGAGCAACGCTGGTTTGGGCTTGCCAGAAGCCCAGTTCATGTGTGCTCGCGTTTGTGTTTTTGCTCCAAAGTGGGATGGAAGCTGGAGATTCTTCCACCAGTTCATTCATGGACCTAGGACAAAGGATAAGGAGTTCCCCTGACCATGAGAGTGCATTGGAAGCAGCATCTCCCAACCAACTTAGCTGTTTGCTTTTTTGGTGCTCCCATCTTCCAGAATATACCAGTGGCCCTCTCCCCTGACCAGCGTGTCCATGTTACAGTGATGCGACGTTCATATCTTCCCAAACGCACGCGGTTTGAAGGACCCATTTCAGCCATGTGGACACGTGAGCAGGCTTTGTTTGGACTGCCAGGCAGCACTGGCAGCACAGACAGCACGTCGAATGCCACTTGCCCATGCGCAGATCCTGCATGCCAAGACAACGAGGAGCGGCGGACAGAACAAGAGGGGTGTGGAAGAAAGGTCTAAGGATAAGGCTTGCAAATTTGCACCCTTTGGGTCCTTCTTCAATCATGGCCACATGGCTGTTCCAATTTGGCGTAGGTCCGTTTTGGACATGAGTAGGATCCAATTGGCTTGGCATGTCGAGTTGAGGGGCATTCCCATGGTTGATTCATGGTGCTGAAGTTTGGCTGCTTGGAGGAAACGGCTGCCCTCCACCGCCGAAAACCGCTAACCCATTGTTTGCAGTCCTTTCCGGCATAAATTGCGTCAACACTCAACCGGATCGACCTTAGGTGGATTTAATATAGTATGATTTTGTTTGAAGGCTCGGATGTTTGCGTCAGGATTGGTTGGATGAGAAAGGCTATTTCTGCGATACTTGGGCCGCTTGATGAATTGTTGGTTTGGAGATGGTTTGGCAGGATTTGTCTAAATCCTCTTGGAAAGGAGCAGGAGCATTCCTTACTCAGCCTTACTCCCCCGTCCGTCGCAGTTGGTCAAGTCTTGTGAGAAGTGCGAGTTGGATGATTTTTCATGATTTCTCATAAATCAGTAAAGGGGACAAGAGGGCAACAGCTGGACCACAGGAGCGAAGACAGCTAAGAGTGTATTTTTGGCAACACTGCTCACGATGTCTTGGGTGCGGCAAAGAGCTCGTTGGAACCAATTGAAACGAAATGGCACCCACTTGAACGGCACCCTGTTGGGCACCTGATGGAAAGAAAAGGTCCTTGCAAATCAAACTCTTCAAGATGTGTCGTTCAAAACATCTCTTTTTTGGGGGGATATCCGGGATATTTGTTTGAACAAAGGGTCGGGTATTCTCCTCTCATGTTGGCCTCATCAGTTCCATGTGGGCTTCCTGCATAGTCCAATGGATGTCCAATGGGTTCCACGTGTCGGGACCATCCACTCCAACTCGCAGTGAGCAGCGCTGCGGCCCAACCTTAGGGTGCTCAAACTGAAAAACACAAAACCTGCGCCATCAAAAGACCCAAAGAAACCACCAACCAAAACAGACCTGTCAACTCCAAAACCCCGAACCCCCCCGGTCCCGGCCGCTCAACTTTTTAAGCCATCTCGGACCATCTCGGGCCCCTTAAGCCATCCGAAGACATCCCAACGGCTGCCAGCTGCCGGTTTTGAGACCTGAGGTTGGGGATGACTGTTCTGGGGCAATGGAGTCTTGGGGCTATACAGCTGGCGGACAGCAACTCTTCCGCAGGCAGCCGTGAAGGTCCAACGATCGAGGCGTCGTGATCATCGAGTTCAAGAAGGACAAATAACTTTCCCCCTCACACGGAAGAATGCTGCAGGGGTGGTTGGGTGGAAGAGCATCATGTGGCACACGAACCGGGTCTACATAGGTCAATGCATGTCAATGCAAATGAAATAAGTCTTATCCCACGTAGTGATCTCCACCTGTTCAGTGGCGATGTCCACCTTCGAGGCAAGATATCTTGGTGCAGTGCAAACGCTCTTGCGGCTCGGCAGTCGATCCTTTTAACGGTGGGTTCCGTTATGACAACAAGCTCCGCTTGGCAGTTGGGCTGTGGTGAAGACCCGAACTCGGCAACGCTCTGAGTGAGCAGTGCAACAGTCAGTTCGCAATGGTGACAATGCCACGATGTGTGTGGGAAAGCGGGTGAATCTGCTCTCACTTCAGAATATACGGAACTGCTTTGGTCTCAACTTGTTAGCGTTTCTTCTAACATGTCCACGTGAAAGCAACATGCCATATATCACCATGTATCACACACTGTATGTTGTTGTTGAGCATCAAAAGATGTCCGGTGATCATTCTAAGTCCCTGCCCGACGATCCTCCAAGGTGGCGTATGTCCTCAGATCAGCCCTTGCCCCACTGAAGGGCCCTGTCAGACGCTGGGCTGCAAAGCGGGATGGGCGCATCCTCACAGCATCCTCACAGTGTGAAGGATTTTCCACAAAGCAGTTCGGTCCTTTTTCAGGTCAGCGAGCAATTCTCAGAGACTCTCCCCAGAGCTCTGCACTCACAGTCACAGGAAGAACATTTTTCCACACATGGAAACGTTTTGGTATAATATACCTTTACTTACTTTCTTTGGCCCTTTTTTCATATGACACACATACTGTAGCTCTTGCTCTCAAATCGCCCAACATAGTTCTTGCTCGGCATTTATCCACCCGTCGGCTGCATGTGGCGCACCGAGGAGCACTCCGACCAAGATCTCGAGCAGCGCGTGCCGCCACACGCGGACAAACAAGGTGACAAACAATCTCATCATCAGTCGCCCCTCGACCGCGAGGATGCGGGGAAAGTTGGGGCCCGACATGTTCCAAGAGGATGCATCAGCTTTTTTTCTCAGTAGCTCAAGGAAGATGTATGGAGGAAGGTGCTTTTCGTTCCTTTTGTCCCTTCTCCTGCCTTGTTATCACGCAAAATCATAGGCCCTAGGCCAAGCGCTCTCGTGTCCCTCCATCGGCCCAATGCCGGTCCAACCTTCAGTCGTCGAATCGGTTCACCGCACAGCTTGGTAGAAGGAATATGAAGGAATGCAGAACTGTCGTCACCCTTCTGGATCGTTATGGGGGATAGTCTGAGCCGTTGCCAGCACTTGCCCTGGCCGTGTCGTCACCCTTCTGGATCACTATAGGGGATAGTCTGAGCCATTGCCACTTGCACTTGTCCACCCTGGCCGCAGCTTTGGCTCAAAGGGGCAGTCTCGGACACGTCCAAAGTGCGGGCAGCCAGAGGCCGAGTTTGTGGGGGGCCGGAAGTGGGCCGGAAGTGAATCCGATGAGCATTGAAGGACACGTCCGGCTTCCCCTTGCTCATGTCATGGGCTGCTGCGACCCTTGTGTGTCTTGGTGAGTACTTACCCCTCCGACTCGCGAACATGGAGAACCGTGGAGAACCATGGAGAACCCCCTGTTCGTCGAGGAAACTGATCTTCCTGGGGGGCATGCTATCCACTTTCATGTGATGTGTTCGTCAGAGTCAGAGTGTAGTTCTTCATCCTTTGGTTTTTTGGCCAGCGCCTGCGCCTCTTCAAATTTCCAGGAGCTTGGTGTAGTTGGCTTAGGTCTTCAGCCTCTCGGTCCGTAGGTGTGCCAAAGGTTCTCAATGCGGCTTTTGCCATTTGCCTCATGGAGAAGACCCTGACGGTGTGAGACCCAAAAAGACGAAGCGCCAACGGATCAAGAATGAAGTATTGAAGCTACTGGTTTCAAAAGGTCCCGAGGATCTTCATGCAGCCCTACAGGAAAAAGCCCGCCAGCATCCGTATGTGCCTGGGCTGCGCATCTCGCACACGGTGTGATCGTATTATGCCATGCCCCACGCGTCTTTCGAGGCAGCTAGCTGCCCTCTATTGAGTCTCTAAAACAAGCAATTTCGGTTTGTTGTTGTTCTTTTTCTTCTTCTTTTTTTTCTTCTGTGTTTTCTATCCAAGACTCTAAGGTACGCAGAGTGGTGGTGGGTTATTTGAACAACGAATCCTTCACTCGCTCGAATCCAACACCGAGGAGGTGGTTTTGCGGCTGTGAGCACAGATGTGCTTCAAGATGCAGCATCCACACCAGGAGGTGTCCTGCTTGAGCTTCCATGGAGTTTGAGCTCATCTATTCTGAGACCAAACAGATGCACCAGACAGTGGCACCGCAATGTATGAGTGATGTCACTACTCCGGCACTGCTTCGTCAAACAAAGCAGCGGCTGAGACCCCTGCTCCCCAGTCATGCCTATGTCACACGGGTTGCTGCAAGCAAAAACGCTCTTATAATTGTGTAATTCGATAAAATTCGAACCATTTTCGAACCATAATGTTCCATAAACCAGCGCATGATAGGGAAGAAGTTGCGTTAATGAGAGCCAGAGAAGCAGAAACGATAGGAAAGATCCGTGCGACCTAGTGACATAGGGATTCAATCTAATAGTCCAATAGTCAAAACGTTCCCTTGCAGGGTTTGGGGACCGATAAACGTTCGCTAGAAAGAGCCTTGCTTTCGAGTTTATTTGAACCGTGTTTCACCTCCTTTACAGCGAACTGAAGCGCCAGTGGCGAGACCTCTACCTTTGTCATGCGAGATGCGCGTCGGACGAAATCACGACCCCCATCGGGTCCTGACACGAGTGACGCGAGCACCGTCCGGTTCACTCTTGTCCTTGTGCTGGCGATCATGCGTGGGTTCTTTGGACACTGAGTGATCGACAAAACCACTGCACAACTCCAGGTTCAGTACTCATCAACAATTTACCATATTTACCATTGCTCACATTTGTCTCAGGGGATTGCACTACACTTATAGAGAACCAACCTGGTTATATGTGGATGGCATGGCCCGTTGGAAGACCATGAAATCCAGGAATTCCTCCATTTCCCATGCGACTTCCAGGGAGAGTACCAACCATGTGCTCGACTTTCAGAGTGGAACACCCGAAACGTGCCGTTAACTTCGCCTTCGGCCATCGCCATATTTTTCGTCCACAACGGCTTCCAAACCACATGCCTGGGCGGCTGAAGGTCCTGGTCCAGAAACCCCAAGGAGATTGCAGTGAGTTGTAGAAAGTTGTAGGGGATTTCACATGGACTGTTATATGTCTTTGGCTTGGGGAAAAGTTCAAGCTTGCAAGTCCATTTGTGGAAGCTATTGGAAACTTATACATTCTTAATTTCATTCTTATATATAACTGGCAAAGGTGATTCAACTTCTTTTTTGGTCCTTAGGGTTCATCAGCATTTGCTTTGAGCTCCGCGAGTGTCTCCTGAGTTGCGCGTTATCAGGCTTTCCACACCATCCAGTGCAGCCTCGATTGGAAACTCCTTTGAGAGTGGTCGCGCCACGCCGCGCCCAACAACAAACCACAGCTTCAACCTGCAAATATATAGATGCATCCCCCTGTCACCTCCTCTGTTCGAATGGATGTCCATGGTGTGTCGCCAAACCTTCGGTATCCTTCCTTTGATCGAACGAAGAATCGTCCGGTGGCTTCGGCGGGGCAATCTGAGGCACTTCTGAGGCCAACGCTGGCGGTGCCAGGCATGGCCATTTAGGGCCGGAGGTGCTTTTTTCGGTTCTGTTGATACAACAGGTGATCTGGAGAGGGTGATGGAGTCAGACAACAGGTAAGACATGATCACGGTAAAACTGCATGGGTCGGACGATTTAAACCTGGTAGACTCGAAGTCCAGACTGAAATGTGTAGGATTCGTCCAAGTTGAGCGATTGCGGCCATGTTTGGCCCAACATAGGGCAATTCAACTGGCAAGATGAACTTCCAATTCCATAATTTCAGGTGCTTCACCACCATTCTGCTGGAAATTGCAGGAGAATGTATAAGTACAATTGTTCTTCTGCGTAATTACCAAACTGCCAAAGCGGGTAATGTTTTGAGAAGAATGGTTCACTTGCAAATTGATATCTAAGAAGAATGTGCAGAACCCCCAACGGACGCTCAGAGCACTTGTGGCTCTCGAGATCAACGTATCAAAGAGGGCCTTCGGTTTCACGTACTTTCAATTTTCAATGTTCCTGTTATCGAAATGGAATATCCATCGATTTCGTTGCAATGAATTCACGCCCTGTATTGGAACTTGAAATAATACAATGGCCATCAATTATGAATCGGAAAATATATACAAATATGTCGATATATTAGATATTAATCTATATGAATATATTCGATATTTCATTATTGATTCAAGAATTCTTCCTTAATTAATCCATTTGATATATAATTTGATTTAAATTGATAATTATATATAATATAATCATTTATAATAAATATATTAATGGATTTATATAATAAATGAAAAAATACAAAAATTAATTGATTTAATAATATATATATAATATATATAAATTAAGTTATATATTAATTAAGAAAAAATATATATAATTAAAATGCGTATTATATTTGATTGTAATTAATTAAATTTAATAACAATTATTTTTTATTATCGATTGAAATTATTTTAAATATATATATATATATATTTAAATATTAAAATTGAAAAAAAAATATATATTATATAATATTGATTAGTTAATTTATGTATAATAATGAATATTTAATTTGAGATATTTATAAATAATGATTATATTTGTTTATATTTATTTAATGATCGATTTGATTTTTAATTGATTAATTTAATTCTTTTTTAGATAATATTGATATTTAATATTATATTTTTGTCTTAGTAATTAATATTTTCTTCGTTAAGGCGATATTGATTGTTTTGATATAATTATTTCATAATTTATTAGGTTATATTTTATTTTTATGTTTAATGTTGGTATATTTTTAATATATTATATTTAATTAAATGATTTCTGCACTATTCGAGGGATTATTTGTTTTTTCTTCTTTAATGAATTAAATTTATTTTTTATTTCGTTATTTTTTATTTTCTTCGGTTCTGTTTGATTCGGAATTTATATATTTTTTCTATAAATTTAATGCAATATAGGAACATATATATCGTATACCATTGCAAATTAATATAAAGACCACGATGGCGGGAATGAAGGTGATGATTATATTATATTCGAATTATATTTTAATTTAATATCTTTGAAATGCATGGTTTTTAATTATCGGTACATTGGCAATTATTTTTAATATTATTACAACGGAAATCTGAATATAATACGAATTCCATTATTGAAGCCGAAGATTCTCGTTTTTACTTATTCCCTGAATTTCTTGCCCTTCTTCTTTGATATAATGAATTTGATATCATCGATCAGGCAGAATCGTCGATGCCTTGGCATGTCAATTAAATTTTATCTTGATAATATCTTCGTTATTCCGTCGGTAAATATTCGTTTCGAATTCATTCGTTTTCGCATTGTATTTTGTTGTGCAACTTCTTCCTTAGAACACATGATCTCGATATCTGTCTTTTTTTTTTGGGCGCTTCTAATTCCTTCCTTTTTCAAGCTATTATACAGGTCCTTAACATCGATCATAGCTGCTGACGCTACCAAGGCGGCGGCAATTGAATTCTTTGGATGTAATATTGAATTCTTTCGTATGGAAAATCAATCTTCAACATTATCGTGCATTCACGAAATAGGTCTCGTTGCGGGGGATTAATTGTGCAGATTTGCCCTGCCTAAATTGCATATATCATCCTTTAAGAACAAGAACATTGGATGGCGAGTCGTGAACTGCAGGAGCCGCAAATCCACTTGGGTGGCCGTGGCCATAGGCCACGGACATTTAAAGACCTCAAATTGTTTATGGAAATATCGCTCTGGCCTCGTAACAACCGAACAATAAACAATTCCGCACTCTTTCAAAGAATTCCGCGCTCTCGCAAAAAGATAATAAAAGGACCTCAAACGGGATGCCAGAATAAACAATGTCTCACCTGCTCGAATTGAGCTAGGGAAGCACCAAGTGGGAGTTCGGCCACTGGTCATTTGGATGGACAAATTATCCATCGATTCAATGAAGGATTTCGAGCGTTGTTGGATATAGCATTTCTTAATTGTATTAAATTAATGGTGAGTTGGGCGAATCATTTCCTATTGATCATTTTAATATCCTCATTTAATTCTTTGATTTGTATACTTTTGGATTCGAATTTACGAATAGCCTTGCATAATGGTTGTTGCATTTAATGGTACGACGGATTTCTTATCTCCTATTATTTATTTAGAATTTTTGCAAAGGATTTTTTGTATGACAATATATTATATTCTGCTAATATAATCTTTAAATATTTAATTCATCACAATCAAAGCATATATTCTTCCCTCATCGATTGCCCCCCAAATTATATCGGCGACCAAATGGTCACCAAAATTATTTAACGATATCTTCAATAATTTTATTTGCATGTAATATTCGCACCAACACTTCTAAAGATAAATAATATATCATCGAACTCATCAATTTCGTCGGTAAAAAGATTATATTTATCCTCTAAGACTACAAATACGATTTCGTCCCTCCAATCAAAATGTTAAATTACTTTTAATATATATATTTCGAAAAACATATCCAATAATATAATCTCCAATGCAAATATATATATATTTATTATTAGTTATAATATTTGCATTTTAATTCATAATTTAATTACTTAAAATATATCGATTTCTTCGTGCAATTATTGGTTCCACATTTATCTAAAAATAAAAATTCATATATGCATTAATTCGCATCATAATTATAATTATTATATTCTAATTTATACAGAATTCATATAACCCATATTATATAATTTCTTAAATATTCCAACATTATCGTTCGATTATATCGTCGTTGCTCAACCACATTATTTAAATTATATTTAAATTCCTTCGTAATTGCATTTTCATTCTAAGATATATACCATTATCATCTACCTCCAAAATCGGTTCATAATAAAATAAATCAACCCGGCAATCGTTCGTTATCCTCCGCCTCAAATCCCTCCAACACAAAAATCACCGATTTAATCTTAATATATACATATATATTTTAAAATATCAAATATATTTATTAAAATATAACAATATTTTATCACATTCATTTATATCGATTAATTCCCATTCCCGATTAATTAATATTATCCTTTTATTAAGTATATTTAATAGTATAATTCAAGAATATCAATATATTTTTTTATCAAAATCAGATTATAAAAAAAAAAATATTAGTATAATCGAATAATTTCTCAATTAAATATAAAACATATTTCCGGACATATCGAATACTACCAAACATAAATACGACACCACCATCCTACACGTCGGGATATTATTATCATCAATTTTAAAGTAATATCGTCAATACAACCTCGTTTTCAATTTTATATTTTATTCTACGACGAATAATTTCGATAAAACCCATACCGGCGACAATACATAATATTTTATTTACCTTTAATTTCAATAATTCATATATATTTTATTGTATTTTTTAATATTAAAATCAATTTTTTTCAAAAATAAATGAAAAATCATACTAGTTTTCATTTAATCAAATATTCATTATCACCATATAAAATTATCCCTATTCGTATCGGCCCAATCGACATCATCATCTAAATAAAAAATTTCTATTTTCTTCCAACGACTTGCGCCTTCAAAGTGTAAATTTGCGAAGACGAATTATCGTATATTATTACCATATTTTAATTTTCTCTAAAAAGTAGATATTACAAGGAACTTCGAAACGACATCCAAGACTATTAAATACAACAATATAATGTTACAAAAATCGGCCCGTCCTCCTCTAGAAATTTATTAAAACATTCGCAACTTTATCCATTTTTCAACCGCGCCGATATTTCATTGAATATTCCTTCAACAAATAATTATCGAATTAAATTATCAATCTATGTTTTTAAGATTTACTAATCAATATTCATCGATATCTATTAATAAATTATACTAATATTTCCATAAGAATTTCAAAATAATATAAACTTTTCAAAAATCAATTCCGACGAAACGCATACGAAATCGTATTGCAACGAACAAAAATATTCATTCCTTTTCATTCATAATATTCATCAATTTTTTATGAGAACTGTCTTGCTGAGAGTAGGTGTCTTCTTGTTAGCTTTCGGGCT
>CAXAMN010019247.1:0-18295 GCA_963970005.1 Durusdinium trenchii | reverse complement strand
ATCCCAGACCTTAAATGGAAGAATCCCAGTCACAGGGAGACGCTTCTTATGGTAATAATATAATCCAATCAATTATAAAAATCATTCTTTAAATTTATAGAATAGATTTATCTCTATATATATATATATGCGCGGTGGAGTTAATTTTGTAGTTAATTTTGTATTTAGTTCCAATAGATTATTTATTATGTGGGAATCCTAGTTCGTTTAGATTATTTAAGTAGGAGGTCATGTTATAATATTTCATTATGTTTACAATTCGTGTTGTGAAATTAAGCCCACACACAAACACACACAATTTTTTGTTGTAAATATCACTGTCACTGGAATTCGAAGGTTAAGAGGAGCTTCGCTCCGCTGCAGCCAGGGACTACAGCTTTCGTTCGCGATATTTTCGAATGTTCCTTCTGCGTTGCTGCTTCTCCAATTTCTCCATCGTTGATGTTCGTCTTCTTACAATGTGGGCCACAATTCTTTCAACCTTATTTGCTGCATAAGATCGAGAAGCAAAGATGGGGTTACCCCTGTGTACAGGCTTCAACAATCATTCTTTTTGTTGAAACATTAGTTATACGCTCAAATGTTCTATTTGTTTGCACCTCTCTTCTTACCTTCCTACACTGTCAGCGGTTCCTTCACAATACCGGCGCTCTTCCCGTAGGTAGAATTGCAACGCAACCAATGCGTAAAAGCAAATAGCCTCTACACACCTTACACCCTCTAAACTTGAGCTGCCAAAACCTATGCAATAGGAAGCATTACATATGTGTATGTGTATAGTTGTTTCTAAAATATGTTCCAAAACATATGCCTTAATTCTCCTTATACATAATCGTATATTCGCTGGCCAAACATTATTGTCATCAAAAAAATCGTTTATATGGAGGCCCTATTCCGTTCCCAACCTAATCATAATAACAAACAAGAATAAAATATCATACATTATTTTAATAGAACCTAAATAGAAGTGGCTAATAATATATATATATATATTTCCATTATATATATACAACAATTTCTTAACTATATATATATATCGAATTGTGACCAAGATTTCTCTTTGGTCCGGAGGTAGGCATGCCTGAGCTGACGCAGGAGTTGAGAAGTGGTCCAGGCTGGCTGCACCAATTTTTTCAATCGCGAGAGAACCCGCCCCGTTGACTTTAACCGTGAAACTGACACTTTTAATCTTGGGACCAAGCGCGCTGCAGCCCCGTTTGCGGCGACGAGCATCGAAGTCAGTGATGCCCCCAATGGCCCGCCAATCGCCGCTCCCAAAGCCTCAGCTTTTGGCGCGCAGGGTCGAGTTCAAGGCCTCTGCGCCACACAATTGAGAAGTAAGATATGTATGATACATTTCTGTCTGCTCAATCTCATAAAAATGCCCTGGGTACGTCATACCTGCAATACCAAGCATGGAATAGTACTTTTCTCATGCCACCTCCGATCCAAAAATCATGACAGGCCTCTGTTTGAAACTGCTGACTCCACTTCAGCCAGGGACGTATTTTGATGCCCTAACTTCGAGCCGGCCTTCTCCGGGTGCGGCTTTTGTGAAGAGCCACAAAGCAAGCGGAAGTGACGCCCGGAAGGCTTTTCACTCAGACCTCAAGCTCAGCAGGTGGGAATAAGTATGAAAAAATCAGATCTGCATCAGACAGCAATCAATCACACATCTCATTCTCATGGATTCGAGAGGTTGTACCTCATTTTTGGGATGGTGCTATCCTTTGCAACCGCATCCCCACTACGTCGTCCTCATTTCGGCCATGTCACTCGCAGATCGGAACATATCGATCACATACTTAGGCCAATAGCTCGGTTTCCTAAGTCGGCTCACATGTACACACATATTATATATATATATATATCGAGAGAGAGAGAGAGAGATAGACAATATGCATGTTCTCATGTGTGTGGAAGCCCTGGAGGCCTTTCATCACGCATTTGTGTTTTCATTTCAAGGTGCACCAAGACACGTATATCTAGAGGCCAAGAACTGAAGCCTCCAAAGCACTGTAGATCCCTGTTGAAATTGCAGCTCCAGTGCCCCTCACTCCAAGTGCAAGCGAAGGGTCTTCCCGGAAAGATCAATTTGGCGGCGGCCTCAGTCCAAGCTGATCAGTTTCAGTCAAAACATGGGTGCATGTTTGGGTGTCTGAGAGGCCAACGTATCAGCAAAGCAGGTGATGCCATGTTCTGAAGAACAAGTATCAGCAGGCCATGTACCGCATGGTACCACTCTCAAAAGGATTTGACCCTAAAGCCTGCCAGTACACATGATTAGTGATTAGTCTTAAGTAGGGACTTTGGAGCAGCAGTGCCAACAGTGCTCGACCCCTTCGGCTCTCCTCACACTTACCCTGGTAGATTTCCTTCGCCTGGTTTTGAGCAGCCTGGTCCTGAATGGACGCATGAACGGCTCAGCTTTGTGCCTCTTCTTTCCATCTATGGGACTACAGTGACTACAGGCCACAAAAATCACAATCATGTCGTGTCACCCCCTTTGTAGTTCCACCATGTTCCTTTCTCAAGTTATACAGCTAGTGAACCTCTGCCATGAACGAACATGAACGAACTTTTTTGTAGACAGCAGTCTGCAAGCCAGCGCGATGATGCACCAGTTGCATGATTGACAACTGCATTGAAGAGCATGCTTCTCCGAACACTGGGACTCTGGCAATGTCGATGGCGAATCTCAAATCCATTCAGGTGTGAGGATGGCTCCGGCTTGACAACCGCCTCTGCCCACCAGCCCAGCTCCTCTAAGGCTGAATGCCTTAAACATCATAAAGGTTGAGGGGCCCTGTGCCAAACATGCAGATTTAAGGCGCGCGCGCACAAAGGTAAGGCCACCAGGCTGGCCCAACCTTTGGCTTGGCAACTCCACGAGAAGGTAACCGTTCGGCATCATGACGTGACCAATTGCTTTTGTAACCTAGCTCTCTTCATGGATGAGCCCAACAGAATTACTGTCGCTCCTCCGAAAGACGTTGCGTCAAGAACATCCTCAGTGCTCCAAGTGCTCCAAGTCCATCAAAGCCGTCAATCTCATGGCCCGACAGGCTCACATCCCCATTTCTCACTGAGTGACTTCGTACCGTGCCCTGGAACGCTTACCAACACCCCGTTCGACCCTCTTTCAAACAAGTTTCCGTCTCCCCCTTCCCATCTACCAAACCGCCACCGCTTCGCCCGTTCTGTTCCTTTCTTGGTCCTAATGGAAGAACCGAATGCATCACCAGGATCCCTTTTCTTTTGAGCTGGGTGTGCTTTCGGTGTTCGGCACAAAGCTTTGGTGCCTTACGATGTTCTTGGGCGATCGACTTGCCGACCACCAAAACCTGGTGGGCCTTCAGGCAGCCCGTCTGACTCACAAGGAGCCTTCTGAAGCTTTTGTTGCCATGGTCAGCTAAGTGGTAAGACATGTTGAGAACACTGAGAAACTTGATCTGATGTGGTGCATCGAAGTGTTTCATCCTCTTTCATCCCCCACTGACTTGAGGGCATGGCAACATATCAAATGCCCAAAAAGGCCACCTTGTGTGTAGAGTGTTGTTGCTGACAGGATTGCAAGCCTCGATGAAATCTTGTTGTCAACATACGCTACGCTGCACGCTGCTCAGGTGTATGGTCATCTCTGCATTTTATGACCGTATCTTCAAGTTGAAGGTCTTGTCCGAACATATGCTTTAGTACTCACATCCTTGAGGGCAAGAGCCTCAGCATTTCTCAGAACTCCACATTTTCCTCGGCAAGCGGCAAGAGCTGCAAGGGCTGGCTCAATCATTGTGCAGTGGAATAATATGGTGGAGACAAAAGCCCAATAATCAAACAAGCTGGAATGCAAAGCAAGCCAGCAAACAAGCAACTAAGAGAAGAAACACATGAGCAAACACATGTCAAGATATGCCAATAGATCAAACAAAACACATCATCCGCCACGAGCCGTGAGTTAGCTGAGCTACGACGCTGATGCTCGTTTCGCTGCAGAGACGCGTGGACCCCGGGAACCCCGAAGACGGTTCCCCTCTTCCCAGTGACGTGCATCGCAAAAATGGGTCCATGAAGGCAATTCCAAGGTTTTTGGAAAGTAGTGCATAGGAAACCATCGATGTAACTCGGTCAGTGCGGAAGCCTGGTTGTTGGGCCAAGTGCCGAACGGACAAGTCCCTCGCCTGAGCTGCACTACTCGCCTACTACTCGCCGTTCGTTGTTTGTTGTGCGTGTGAGCTGCTGGATTGGAACACCAGCCAGCGCGCCGAACATTCGGCTCGTTCGGTCGGATGATCACTCATGATATTTCATCAGCAAAAGCACCTGATCGGGTGCCTTTCACACTAGGTGGATCAAACCCCTTCCAAAGCTCTCTGGGGTTGGAGAGTTGATGAGAGTTGTGTGGCGTCGGCGCCTCTACAAGTGGTCTCCTGGTCCCCTGCACAAGTGGGTTCGAGCATCATTCACACTTCCATCCATCGAACTTGAAACATCTTGAAACCCTACTTACCTGGATGAGCAACCCCTCCAAAGCTAGACTGACCCTGCAACCCAGCATCTGACTTCATGTTCCAGCTGGCAAAAGCCTCCGCCCAGCCGCTGCCATCATCCTCATGGCTGGTGAGATGCTGGTGAGGATGCCCTCATTGGCATCAAACAACATGTTCCTCCACCGCCATAGGGGGTTGACAGCGGTCATCTTCAGTCTATTGATGGTACCCCACTCTTGTGAATTCCACAGAGAGAAGTAAATTGGCTTGTGCCAAAGGATTCAATACACCCCCAAAAGACTAACATACATGGAACATCATGGAAGCTGAAAATGGGCCTTTGGACTGGAAGACTCGTTGGTTTTCATTGAACCTGTTCATCTTGGACGCGGCAACCGCACAGGTCGACAGGTCAAGCAAGGAGAACCACCGACGACCGGGGAGGCATGTGTCCCAGCCCCAGTACTGTAGAAGGAGTCAATGACCATACTTGGCCCCATACTCATCATCTGTGCCAGCGAGCAAGCTAGCAAAATGCTCCAGCCAACCTATATCATGCTATATCAAAATTACTGTATACCAAAAAACAACTAAATAACATACATTGGATATACCTGTGTTGAAAAACTGCTCGCTGGATACCGACACAAATCCATGGCGCATGCCCCCGCCTCGAAGGGAACGAAGGGCGCCTTCCGCTGCTCGTGGCTATGGAAGTTGGCGGTCTCCATGGACAAGCCTCCATGGGTACTCACACTTGCCACCCCAATACCAATGGCCTCCACCCTAATAGCGATGGCCTCCACCCTAATAGCGATGGCCTCCACCCTAATAGCGATGGCCTCCACCCTAATAGCGATGGCCTCCACCCTAATAGCGATGGCCTCCAACCTAATAGCGATGGCCTCCAACCTAATAGCGATGGCCTCCAACCTAATAGCGATGGCCTCCGCATGGGTACAAGCCTTCATTGTCATGCACATTTCACAGGTTCGTGAGGCAGGTATGGAGGAATCATGATGAGAGACCGGTACTCTCTTTCTGAGCATCGCATGGAGAAAGAGCGATTCCGAGAAGCTACAAGCACAATAGCCCGCGCTGCCTTTCAAGGGCGCGTCTTCGGCTTGCATCTGTAGCTTTCCTAGGCAGCCGGCAGCTCCAGGTGACCAAAAGCACGGCGCGGAGTGGTGGTACCGTCACTGGCTAGCGACTCATATCTTCGGTCATTGACCTGTCAGTGAAGTAATTGAGATGGACATAGATGGACTCGTGAATCATAAAGCATTGCTCACTTGCCATGCCAACCTTGCCAACAGGCTCCAATCTACGTCTCCATACCAATCAGCATCTTTGACATTCTGCACTCCACCTGCCCCGTGCGCGACATGCACGTTTCTGATGGGGTCAGGTGCAGGGTTGTCGCTCTGGGTGTTTGTGAGTTGGGTTCGGGATGATTAATTTAGGGCCTTTCTTCCTACCAGCTATCCTGATTCAAAGTCTACGCCCATGATACCTTCATCAACTGCACGAACATGATGAGCAATCGGTTTAATCACCTGCTGTGTCGATACCTCTAACAAGGGGTGCCAAACGGTTCATGTAGGACCAACGCTTCATTTGTGGTATTTGGTCGTCCATGATGGTCCATGACTCCCCACACCAGGAGCATCTTGGAGTCTGAGATGACGCGCTTCTGAGACGACAGTCGCTTGCTTCGCGACTGGGGCGCCTTTCTTCATGGCAAGGCGAAAGGCAGGGGAGCGCTTCAGCAGGCCCTGGCACGACCGGCACTCGACAGGGGGCGCCACGACTAAGCCTGGATCCATGTGGTCAGCCTCTTCTACTCTGCTTATATGCTCACTTGACAGGGGGCTCTCCTTTTGTCTCCTTAAATCAGGTGTCGGAATCTTCCCAGTCCATGTTTCTGATACGCCTTTGCTTCAGAGTGTCAGTATGTCTCAGTTATTTCACATTTTTACGCCAGGTGTAGAGTCAAAGTACCACCTGCAACCCAAACACTTCGCCCAGAAAAAAAAAACTGAAAAAACACTGCCTCGATCAGCCGCCGTGCTCCGGAGCTGACCTGGTGAGCTTTCATCCAGCAAAACCAGCTCATAAGAAGTCTGGAATGAACGAAATGTGTTTGAAGAAGAAGGTTGCAGGAAATCTTAATGTTCGGGATCAAAGGTAACAGTTCATGAGTTCACACACCAAGTCTCTACTAAAACTCATCTTTGCACACAAACGGGGTGCTCATTAAGGATGGCTGACCAAGAGAGGAACCTGCCTGGGAGCGACTGAGCATGAGGATTGACACCTTTTGCTTACCTTTTGCATATCACCAGCATCGGTTGCCAAACTGGTTGGGAGGCCAAATTCACTGCTATTCCAAAGCAAGCAGGGCCTGCTTCAACAAACCATGCTCAACGCAGCAAAGCAAGGGAAGTGACAAAAGTGCTTTCTTTTCCTAAACTCCTCAAGAAGCAAATCAATGGATACCTACTGTATACATACATATACCATATCTATACAATTCGATACTGTCCATGTTTTGCAGCTCACCAGTGCATCTGTATCTTCGCTCGCAGCAGGAACCCCTCACTCCCCAAGGCCTTTGAGGAGAAGGTAACCTTTTCCACGCCGGCCATGGTCTTTCCAAAGGTCCTGAGCGGCATTGTGCCAGGTGATCGGGACTATCTGATCCACTCGAACACTGGGCACAAGCCGGTCTAGGTATCGAACACCGGTCGCCGGTACCAACGGCGTCTGTGCCCTGTGGGCCTCCTTCGCCCCCCCCAAACCACCTGGGACTGGGAGAAGGTCCTTAACATGTGTCCGCAGCAACTCGCGGACCCGGATGGGATCAAAGCACTGAGGTGATACTTCATCTTCGTAACATCATGATCATACCCCCAATCTTGTGGTTGACCTCAAAGAGTCTGCCAATCATCTGTGGCTGCGCTGGATAAGAATCAAACCCAAAGTCTCAGACATCTACTGCAGTGCGGCGACATCAGGCCCATATAGCCGAAAATAGCCCCATGGACTGGCAGGTGCAAACTGAAGGTTCAGGCTTTCCCCCTGAAAGTCCAAGACTAATCTAAAGAAATGGTCTTTTGGATTCTTTTGGTACAGATTCGGTGACCCCATCCTGAGAATTTCTCCTTTCCTTGGGTACTGCCACAAACAGTGTCGAACTGGACTTCCGATTCTGCCAGCACCGCGAGCTGCCCCGAAGCCAAGGAGCTGCATGGGGTTGGACCCTTCGAAGGGCGTCTGACCTGCACCCCCGGGACGGGAGGGGAGCTCGTCAGGGGTCGGGCAGGTGGCGAAGCCAGGTGGCCGGCGTTTGGACTCTACGACCTCCCAGTTGGTCCACCTCTTGGGAACGGTGGTGGAATCGGTGAACTTGTACCAGTGGCGCATGCCGGAGCAAGGACGAAAGAAAGCGTGGTCCAAGGGTTGATCTCATTGGAGGACCACAACCCCCAAATTCCGAAGTCCCTTCTGCCCTGCGTCCCAATATACCAAAAAAGAACTCTGTGGCGCCAGTCTAGAAGATCCTCAGATCCGATGCTTCATGAGCCTCGCACTCTCTAGTTGCAAACCACCTTCAGTGTCCGGTGATGAACACATGACGCGCTGATCTCTGGATGGAGGACGCTGGTCCCGCGTGGGGCGGAAAGGAGGTCTTCTCATGATGCGAAGACGATGCGCGAAAGCAATCAAAGTGCAAAACACTTTGATTAAGAGGTCAAGCGATCAACAACGTTTGTACTCCCTTCTTGAACACCCATGCCACATTGTGTTAACGGTAAGACTGCATGTGACAAATGAACCACCGTGTTCACACTTTGCTCGCCGTGTATAACAACCAACCGCATGCAAATGAATCTATGACATGTAGTGTGTCAAACAACCTAATCCATGATATACACGACCCAAAGCAACAGCCATGCCAACATCTACTCCAAATCACCGGCCACAAAACCATATCACTTGAGCCTATCCAATTAACTTAAATACGCTCTTGAACTGCATTGTGCAATGTTTGAATGACGCCAACTTCCAAGTTTGGTCAAAAAGGCGTTTACGCTCAACTGCACAGCAACTGTCACGGTCGCCTGACAAAAGCTCGAAGATGAAGATTCCCAAAGCCCACCAGTCCACTGCCTTGCGGGACAGGTCTGTATGGGTGTGTATTCAAATAGGGAGACCTCCCAGGTTGACTTCCTGGAAGAAGCAATTAAATAGACCAACCAACATCCATATTAAACTATACACACCTGGATGACCAAGTATCCAACAATATCCAGGCAAAGGACACCTTACAAAGGCTGTCTATCACAACTGGCTGGACAAAAGTCTTATGTTCAATGCTTCTGTCCAGAATCGTGGTGTCGGCCATGCGGGGCATGGACCAAGTACTGTACATCGAACTGGAATTCCATCCGGTATTCGAACTGGGGAATTGGTGTCAGTCTGCCAAGAACTCCACCAAAAAAACAGAATCCCTAGAAACAGATTGACTTTGGATTCCCTCACAATTAAGGAGACATGTCAGGCCCAGGCGTTTCCTCCATCCCATCTGACCTCTCCATTCTCGCGTCCGGCGCCTGTTTTCTCCGCTCGCTTGGCACACCTCGTTCCACCCCGTTGCGGCCTGGTTGTGACCGGAGACGCCGATCATCTCGGGCGCCAGGTACTCGGGCGTGCCGACGATGGTGTAGGTCCTGATGGTGTAGGTCTTGGCTCAAAGTAGAGATATAGCATGAGAAATATATATAGGATATATAGTAAGATAGTATAAGATATTATAAAGTAGATAAGTAGACATATCATTATAAAGACATATATCATTATTTGTTTAAACAATATATAATATAAGTAAACAAGTAGACATATCACAATATATAAAGACATATCATTATAACATATGATCATATATTATCAGTATAAGTAGTGGTAGTGCAGAACACTTCGGCCCGTGAAAGACCCTTTTTGGATCCGGTTGGATCCACCAGGGGGGTTCTGCTCCATTTTGTCCATGACTGTCTGAGGGAGGGTTTGTGCTAAGTGACCATGGATTTGGGGGCACCCAGCGTGAAGCAGGGCACCAGTTCGATCTGGAATGCTCTGCCAAGGCCGGGAGAGCCTCATGTCTCGCATCTTCTCCCACCTGCTGAACCCGTGAAAGCACGGTGGGCGAAGGTTTTGTCGAGATGAGATGCCGGTGGGCTGGTGGGCTGACCAAATGATTCAACTCGTCAGCTGGTACAAATGGACACCTGGTCATCCTGGTCATCCTGGGCCGAGAGTCTCTTGCAGTAGCAGTTAGGAAGCATCATACCGTGCTTCAAAGTTCATTTCCACATCTCTCCAGTGGAGTCCATCCGCCTGACTAGTCCTGAAGTTGCACTTCAGGAGTGGCTTAAATGTCCTTGACCGGAAGAATGTGAACATTCATGGATTGCAAGATCAATATGAGATCCAGCTGCAATGTACCTTTTATTGCACCAATCTATATTGTTTTTTTTCTCAAATCCATTGCAAGGTCACCAACTTGAAGCAACCCTCCCCCCCTTGGGACTGTGCGACCGCTCCCCTTTTTTCAGCTCCTTCCGATCACCACCTTCGCCAGGCTGAAATCCACCAGCTTCACCTCAGAGGGCACAACGAGGTGCTACTGGAGGCGAAAAAGGACTGGATCCACATGGGGAAACCACGAGAGAACTCGCTCCGAACTCAGCTCAGCTCCATAGAACTCAGCTCAGCTCTCGATTGAACATACACCATGTACAACGGATCTGGTACAGTACACCATACACGAGATCCATGTACCAAACCAAAAAAAACACCGGTGCGGCGTCTGGTACACCCGAAGCATCTTCCGATTCCGAAGCATTGAGCCAACACACACACAGTCTTGATCTCCGGGATATCTGGTGTGATAGGGATCAACGTCTGCAAAAAGACCATCTAGGAGAAGAAAAGGAGATGATAGGATGTTAGGAGAGGTACAAGCAAATGGTGAACTCTCCTAACATCTCCAGGTCACGTAGCCGGTGGAGCTCAGCAAGACATTCTCCGGCTTCAGATCCTGAGCAAAACCCGCAAAATCGCGGGGAGAAACTACAGTACCTCAAAACTCGAGAATTGATTGCACTTTAATGTAGCCAATTGGCATCACACCCACATTGCCAATGAATTGAGAGTGCCCCAGTTTCTGGAGCTCGCTGAGTGGCTGCCAGCTACACCAGAACTATGTTCACGTGATTCATGGTCGCTGATCAATATCATGGATGCACACGCAAATGGCAAGGTTGACACTCAGGTACATCAAAGTAGACATGAAGGGGAACCAGTTTCTCAGGAACATGGTCAATCCTTTGTCACTTCCACATAGTGTTCCGATGATGGACACCGTCAAGCCAACAAAGACCTCAGAATGGTTCTTGACCCTCTGGGTTTCAGGAAGGGTAAGCCATGGTATCTTTGTGAATGGGCATCTTCATATTCCCATGGCAGCCTGCTTCACCTGTCTGGAAATACGTATCGAAATGTGTTCCATCTCCAGCCAACGACCACCGGCACGTTCGTCGGCACAGTTCGCCCGAGCGTCCCGGTAGGCGACCTTCTTCCCGTGGAGATGCTCCAGTGCCAAGACCACCAGCGCCGAATAGAAGACGGCGTGGCGCTGAGAGCCTGGCGGGGGCACGTCTGCACCGGCTTCAAGCCGGCTGAACTGAAAACGGCCTGCGCGGGCTCGAATCGGTATACTTCAAGGTAGGTATGGCTATAGGCTGAATGATAAGAAATGCTGGTGTAAAGTGTGTGCTGGTTTGGAGGCAGCTTCATCAAGTGGGAGCGGTTAGTCCAGTAGTGCAACAATGTCAAAAGAGCTGCTCGAAGAACTAGGTGGAAACTGTTAGCTGCAAGATCCAGCACATTGACTATACTCTTTTCATCCTCTTTGTCAATGGTATTTGCAGCGAATCAGGTGGTGCACGATGTTGTGTTCGCACAATGCCACAAACTCCCACAAGTTCCAAAAGTTTGGTGTAGGACCATCAGTGGAGTGTTCAGATTTGGTGCTCAGATTTCAAACCCTCTGGCTCAGAGTGCAAATTGTTCTTCACCGTCTCCTCCCAACCCTTTCCTGCAACTGGTGAGGCTCCGTGTAAAGCCTGCCATATCAAAACGGGGAGACTCTCCAATCAAAGGTCTTAAAGTGGTTTAGCATGGTTTAGCCTATTCTTCTGTTGCCTAGTGTCTTTCTTGATAAACCAGATAAAACTGTAAACGTGTTTTTTGCCGGCATGAAGGCTAGTGTCTCACGACGCACCTGCATCTGTAAACACATCATAAAACCCAAACAAACGGATTCCTTACGCCACACAGGAAAACCCAACCCTCCCAGTCCCCACCCGCCGAAACTTCGTCTAGACAGGCTGCCGTGGAGGGCATTCTTCAGGTAGGCAGTGTAAAGATCTCCTCCAAGGGCAGTTTCCATGAGGAAGTACAGCATCTGCTCACCTGGCGATATTTTTTAAAAGCACCCGCTTTTGTGCTCACAGCATCCCAATGGCTTCCCCCTCAATACTGATTTATATGCGTGCACTATATTATATGTATAGTGATCTATTTATGTTTATATACATATAATATACTGAGTATATATCTATAAATATGTTGTTATTTTTTCAATGGCTCCCCATTTGGGTGAGTTTGAAGAAAACGCCGCTGCCTGTGAAGGTCTGAAAGAGGGAAATGGTGAAGGAGGAGTCCAGCATCATCATGATATCCCGCTCCTCACCATAGGGTGATTTTTCTTTCTGGAGCACAGGTTCCGGAAACTCAGCAGTGTGTTTACATGAGGAAATTTTTGGAAATGCCCGTGTTGCGCAACCAATTCTAGACGTTTCATGACTGGTTTGAGTCATTGCGTCTGTCTCTTTGTTGCACCTTGTTATGCAAGGATGTTGCAGTGCTTGTGGCTTGAGGTTTGCGCCTCACCTCTGGAAGTTTGAACTATGCTAAATGGCATGGATTGTTTGGATCCTTTGCGGGGCTTTGGTGCGTGTCTCCCTTTGATTCTGCGCTTCGTCTGCTGCTGTCCCGCTGTCCCAAGCTTGGCTCTACTGTTGGTCTTTCTTTTCAAGGCCTTAGGCCACCTCAGTCTTAGAGCAAACCCTGATAAATTCTACAGTAAATCGCTCCCTACAAGAAATGGCTGCATGCTACAAGTTCGCACATCTTTTCACCAGCCTCAAACGGACCAGTTCAGTCTGGGCTGGCGGGCTGGCGGTTTCGATGTCTCGACTTAGTGATTTCAACTCATGCGGTGATTTCAAGTCACTTGAATACTGTTAGTCAGGATGAATCATCCCAAGTTAAGGTTGAACATCAAAATCATCAAAACATCCGAAAACCCCCACCCGGTCATACATTTGGCCGTTACCAGCCGTTTCCTGTTTTGACCGCGATCTTCTGAGCGACCGTTCAAATCTAAATACCAACGAAGGAGGTTCCAGAATGACACCCCACCGTAGACTTTGCCCTAAGGACGCTATTGAGCACACACCCAGCTACTACAGCACATGCACAACAACAAACCCCATACAGTAGAAACACATGTTCACACATATCGTGGGCGTCATGGTGGTTTGCTCCGTGGCTTGCACCTGGGCCATTGTGGGCAAACATGTCGTGTTTCGACTGTGCATCGCTCCTGGATGATCTTCTTTTGCAAGCCTTGCTCCATGATGTAGCCCTTGGACACTGCTTTCACCATGTATTGCACGCCTAGCCAAGTGACGTCAAGACAGACCAAACCTTGGTCAAGGATGGAGTGCATGTCAGGCGCTGACTGTCTTGGCGAGATCTCGCATAGCATAGCTATGCTCTTCTGGACATCTTGCAAGATGATCTGTCAGGCGTTTTTACAAGCACCAGTGCCGTTTGGCTGTTTGTATGCTATCCAGGCATCTATAGCATTTAATGATTCAACTTCATACCTCCCTTTTTGACATCGAATCAATTCATCTACATAAAGCATCATAAAGCCCCCTTAAGGAAAAACTCATGATGCGTTGCAGGGCTTCGGAGACCCAAACGACGGAAAGCAAGCGCGGCGCGTGCGGCCGGATTCCGCCCGCCCGATGTGCCTGTCAGGGTGTGGCACCACAACTCCAGGTTGCCAAACTGCCCCGCTCGCAAGAAGGACACCCGTTGCAGGTCCTGCGGGTGAAGATGAAAACAAAGAGCGACGGAGCTGGGGTGGAGCGACGGAGACCCAAGTGGAGCGACGAATTTGCTGGCTCGTTTTGTGGAGGGTCTATGATGTCTATGCAGCAGAATGTTTTTTGGGTCAGGCATGGTGCGTCAAAAGGTTCTGCGAACACCAAACCTCTAGCATGACAGATGCTACAATAGTACATGGTGGAAAAAGGTCCCAGGCGGTTGCTGTTGCACCATCTGAGATGCAACACATTCGATGAGTACGAGTGATATCCATAGATATCCTGCACGCGAGGGGTGAAGGATCTGTTTGCCACATAGGTTTGTCAAGGTGAATCCGATGTCAAGTCCTAACTGCCCGTAGCCACATCAATCAAATTTACTACAGGTCCTTTCTGTTCCTGTTCAACCTAGACACAAAAGCCGCCCCTAAAACGGGATCCACAATGATCCGTCGACGCCGAACCATTGATCTCGTCCACGCACGGCTCAGCCTTCTTCCGGAACTGTACCAGGCGGGAGGTGTTCATCGGCGCATCAGTGTCCAAACCCTGGAAGTCCAGCCCCCTCAGCCGCTGTTTCATCGCGTTTCATCGCATCGCGTGTCGCATCGCTTTTCGCGTGGGCACCTTCCGTCTTGGCGCCCAGTCTTTGGGCCGAGTCAAGGAGAAAAACACATGGGGGGAGCAAAGGGGATTCATCCACCATGGAGCTGTCTGGTACTATGTTGTCTACGCCAAAAAACACCACAAGGTCGGTGACATGACCTGTGACATGTGGCATGTACCAATATTGAAGGGTCGACACCTGTCCCTATATGCCTGGTTGAGTCACTCGGGACGTCACGGACGTTCGTTGCACAGGTCACGTCACGGGTCACGGGTCACGTCGGCTGCTGTGTCGCCTGCGGCTCTGCTGGAGGATCTCTTCGATGGAGCCCAGCATGGAGATGAAATCCACACCTGGTCAGGCGCGGGGAGCGTTTGGGGAGAAAGGAGGTTAGGAGAAAGGAGGCGATACACATCGTGGCACACCTGAAGGATGAAGGACTGAATATGTTGTGCAATGTTGTGCATACATGTTACATAAGTTGATACACTGGAATCAATGTCTGAATTGTGACAGTAGCTGAGGCACTGCAGATTTGGGATCTACCCTACCCTTTCTCCATGACGTTTCAAGTTTGGGTCTATCCTATTAAAAATTACCAGTAACCGTGGACGATGGTTCAGTTGCAGGCCTTTTCTCTAAAAATTAGGGACAAATAAGAAACAGTTTGCCGACGGTTACAGGTTTCTGGGACAAGCCCCATTCAAGTAAAGGAACCAGGTAAGCAAATGTAAGCAGTAAACGTCCGCTGTGCTCATTTGTAGACATGGGACGGTCCCAACTGGATCCCATCTCGCCCAGCAGCAGGGATGGGAATACCACGGTGAGAGAGTCCATGATCGATGTTCAACAATGGTTCAAAGCAAGATCAGCTTGGTGTGGAATCTTGGTAACTGTAACAACTGTATGTAGTTACTGTAGCAAATCCGCTTGGTAACAGTATGTAGTTACTGTTGTCCTTCTTGTAACACTTATAACACTTATGTCAACACTCCTGTAAAACTATGCGCCAGTGTCTTTCTCTTCCAGGTTGTATCAACGTTCTTTGTCACTCAAACTTTGAGATACTAGTGATCGATCATTTGGGTTCAGTCCTCCCAACTTCAAACACATGGCAGTTTTAGGGGGAATTTAATGATTCCCTCCCCACACAAATTGGGAAACTGCAGCAAGAGCCTGTTTCTTCCAGTGCACAGTTCAGTTCATGACGCCTCAAACTACCTTGCTTGCTACAAACCCACCCTCACCTTCTCAATCTGCCCACCCCCAACACTACCACCATCCCTCCCCCTTCCCCTTGGTGCGGCTTGCTCACCGTCCAGGCGATAGCAGGTAGCCTCCGGCGAGCTGATCTTGACGCTCCTGCGAAACGAAGGAAACAGGCACTCCCACTTGGTCCTGGAGGACCATCCAATGAACAACACCGGACCATACCAGTGGTTGGTGGAAGGTGGAGACGCATTCTAACCCGCCAACGCCAAAGAAAAGCTCCAGTTCCTAGTTCCTGGAAGTTCCTTGTCAGAGCAGCTGCCTTATTTTTCTTTCAGCAAACAAACGCATCCAGCAATGGCTACTTACTAAGACTCCAACAAAACAACTTCTGACTCTTAGAAAGCTTCAGGTCCGACCAGTCCCCTCTTCAGATTCTTCCTGCCACCTTCCCGCCACCAATGACCCGTCTGAGCTTCCGCGCATGTCGCTGTTAAAGCCATCACCGATGAGCGCCTCAAGTCGCCGAGGACCCCGGGCCGATGTTTGCGCGCGGAATTCGCTTCAGGGCACTCAGAAAGGCTCAGAAAAAATACTTAGGGAGATCCTATCGCAAAATCCGACCAAAATCGACAGATTTGTAGGTTGATGGACGTGTGTAGACCCTCAGTGGGCGACATTCCCTGAATTGGTTGTCTTTTGCAACTCTCCCCCATCCTTGCATATCTGCATATCTTTACTTCGTGGTTTGCGAAGCTTCATTGCTTTTGGTTTTCCTGACTTGCTCCGCCCTACTTGTACTACACCCGAAGCCTTAAACCACATTTCAATCATAGCAGCTGAGCAAAAAACAACTGCAGGGCAAATATCGATCTCCAATTCCTCACCGTCCATCCGTCGCACGAAGTTCATAGTCAAAAGGCTCTCTCGCCAAAGGTGTGCACCACCAGGTGCTGCTGGTTTTCCGTCAAGTAGGCCTCCAACTCCACGACCTGCGAGGCCCGCCGTCCGCCCGGGGGACCGTCTGGTGTTGGACGAGGTCTCCACACGACGGTCTCCGAGTTCCGGGTCCTGTGGACGTCTTTGGTTTCAAGTGTTCACGTCTTGGTGCTAGGAGACTCCTCTGGGCAGCTGGAGCTTTGGGATAGAGCAAGCTGGCAAGTGGACCAATTCTCAGAAAAACAGTAACTTTCCATGTCCAAAGGAGTCACGTCATTCATAAATTGAAGGAATTCAGTGGCAAAATGTGGCTCAAGGTCCCAGTATAAACGCCAGAATGATTCAAACATTTCCACAGCCAATCTTCTACTTCAACTGGCCTGAGAAGAACACAGTGACCTTCCTTCCTCCTCACTCAGTGCCCCCAAGCTCACCCAGTGGGCTCGGCCACGACCCTAACCGGCCAACGACCCGTTGGCAGGCTAGCCTTGTCGTCTTCCACACGAACGGTGCCCTCGGCCAGGATATACATGGAGGTCTCCTGTGCAGACGAGCAGGCAGCCGGTGACGAGGGTGACCGGATGAGACGAAGGGAGTGCGGGGCGAGCCATCACTGAGTCAATCAGGTCTGATGGACCCGTTACTGGACCGATTACTTTTCTTGCGGAAAAAACTGGAGATGTTCCACAAATCAACTGGAGCAAGGCCAAACATTTCCCAAAAGAAACCTAACACAAAACTTGTAACTAACAAAATCATCAGGCCAACCCCTTCTGACACTGTCATTGATTGCTCAAGACTCAAGATCTTGTTTCTTAGAGACCAATGTCCTCCAGTGTCAGATAAATAGGTCCAAGGATTTCAGTTTCCAGAATTCAAGTTCCTCATCTTCGCATCAGCTTGCCATCCATTGGGTATGTTACGGTGTGTATGTCGCAAAGATCGGCACATGGCATGGCACACCTCCTCGCCGAATCTCAAGATGCTGTCGTTCTTCTTGAACACCACTTTTGCGAGCAAAGGCGCTAACATCTCCTGCCACGGATCCGAGCCAGCCGGCACATGGCCGGTGGTTTAGCATGGTGGGTGGTTTCACGAACAAACTCTTGGGACGAAACACCAAGAGTTCAAACCCAAGAGAATCCACGATTTCAGCTCTAAACAGGAGACATACCACGCATTACCATACTCTCAGCTCACAACAGGACCTATATATATACTAGCCTAGAACCTAATTCATCCTATTTCAACACTACGCATCCCATAGGACACCAAACGCTACCATACCTCCCGCGCCGGTGCCTCACACATGCCTTTCGCATCCTTTCCACCCTGGACGTCGGACGTCTCGTCTGCCTTCTCCGCTTGGAGAAGGACGTCCAACGTTCGGACTTGGTTCAAGTAGACCATGGACAGCTTCGATGCCTGGCAGCAGAACCCAGCAGCGGAACGGGCGGCGGTCTTGGGCCATCAGGCGGTTCGGCCAGAAAGGCTGTTGGCCATTCCAATGGTGATGTGGTCGGCAAACATGATATATTGTGTTGCCTGCTTTTTGGCAAGTTGTTTGCTCTACGATATAGGTGATAATTGCCCGCCCCCCGCAAAAATAACATCAAACTGTCAACTATGCGGTAATTCTGCCTAAAATCGCCCTACCAAATCAGGACCAGCTGGTGAGCTGCTGCCAGTTGCCAAGCTGCCAGTCGGGCAGATTCCTCTGCTGCCGATTTCAGCCAGCCTGGCGTGAGTTGGTGGGTGGTGCGACCGAAGCAAAACAGTTGGATCGAAGCGCCATGTATACATACCATATA
>CAXAMN010019236.1:56631-85954 GCA_963970005.1 Durusdinium trenchii | reverse complement strand
ATATCATATATATATATATATCAGATATATGTATATAATATATATATATGTGTGTTTAATTTATATGCAACTATGTAACATGTATTTAAGAAACAACTTGCCATATGTACCTCTTATGTCCTGTGTTCTTGGCTGCCGCAGTCCTCCACCTCCAAGATTCAAGGCAAGACGCCTTCGACATGGGTGTGTCACCACACTTTCCGAAAATGCCACCCCAGTAGAAGTTGTCGCCCACATTGAGGAGATAGTCCGGGTTGTTCTCCTGAAACCGCCCGCAACTTAAGATTGAATGTGCTGCAGGCAAACCGGCCCAGGCAAAGCAATCACTTGGATACAGGGCAAGGGCTAGGCAGGTTTTGGTGATGGATGCGGTCAGTCTAGGTCCGTCTCGCGAGGGCGCCTCACAACAAGAAAGAATCAATAAAAGGGGCACCCCTGTCAGTGTCCCGAGCTGGACGTGTCAGGTGTCCCAAGCTGGAAATCACCATAGCGCCGGGCTGTTGAAAAAGAACATAGTTAGACTCTGGAAGGCTAAAATGGACCCTGAAAACTGAAAACCACTGGTTGGTAGAGGAAAACAATCTTCCAGGGGGCCATTGTCAGGGTCTATTTTAGTTTTAGGGAGTGCAATTACCAAGTATACTACCTGCCCTGCCCGCAAAACTTGAGGCCAGGGGGAGAGGTCGAAAGCTAGCCGAATCGCACCGGATGTACTAGTTACATAGTCGGCAAAGCATGTAGGGATGACATGTTTTGGGAGGAAGGTTGCTATGTACATACTTTGCGCTAAAGAATGTAAATGTGACATCGCTGACTGGGAAGGGTACATTGGAACAACCCGGGTGCACTCGTTGGCAGGCACGAAGATGCGTGATCGGCAAATCTGGGGGGTAAATTTACCCTCCGCTTTTGTATGCCTTGAGTCGGAAAGAGGGGTAAGCATTTCTGACATCATACGGACTGTACATACACTAGGGCGTCCGTAGTGTAGGAGAAGCACGGGTAAAAGGTATATGGAATAGAGTGTCTTGAGGAAATAGCCGGTGTATGGTTATTGCAAATCTGGGGGGTAAATTTACCCCCCGCTTATGTATGCCTTGCGCTGGAAAGAGGGGTAAGCATTTCTGGCATCACAAGGACTGTGCATACACTAGGGCGTCCGTAGTGTAGGATAAGCACGGGTAAAAGGTAGAAGGAGTAGAGTGTCTTGAGGAAATAGCCGGCTTATGGTTATGGCAAATCTGGGGGGTAAATTTACCCCCCGCTTATGTATGCCTTGAGCCGGAACGAGGGGTAAGCATCACAAGGACTGTGCATACACTACGGCGTCCGTAGTGTAGGATAAGCACTGGTAAAAGGTATCAAGAATAGAGTGTCTTGAGGAAATAGCCGGTGTATGGTTATAGCAAGCCTGGGGGGTAAATTTACCACCCGCTTATGCATGCATTAGGTTAGAAATAGGGGTAAACAACTTGTAACGGTGAAGTACAAGTCCTATGCAGCAAGCAGCAGCCAGCAGCAGCAGCAGCAGCAGCAGCAGCAGCAGCAGCCGCCTGCAGCCAGCAGCCAGCAGCAACCACCAACCAGCAGCCAGCCAGCAGCACCACGCAGCAGCAGCGCAGCATCAAGCCGCAGCAGCAGCAGCACCACCGGCAGCAAGCACCACCGGCAGCAAGCAGCAAGCAGCAGCAGCAAGCAGCAAGCAGCAGTAGCAGCGGCGTCGTCAGCAACAGCAGCAGCAGCACCAAGCCGCAACAAGTAGCAAAGCAGCAGCTACAAAAGCGGCAACCAGCGGCAGCAGCAAACAGCAGCAGCAAGCAGCAGAGCGGCAGCAGCAGCAGCACCCTTTACACCAAGCCACCGTTACACCCAACCAACCACGTTCACACGTTCAACCAACCCCCTACACGGCGCAGCTGGGAGTTGAACCGCGGGGGGGGGGGTGAAAGAGTGACTAGGGCGTACACGGTAGAGGTGCAGACCGCTAGTGTCTTTTATGCGCAGAGTCTTATCCTCTTGCTCTTTGAGCCTTGAGCAGTCAAGCATGGACACACTATATCAGCTGTTGGAGTGGAACCCTGTACAGGTAGGCTCTACTTTTCAGCAGGCACAAGATTCATGTCCACTTCTAGCTGATTGCGTATGTCGCATACTCTTTTTCTACTGCAAGGCTAAAACAGTCCAGCTAGCTCTGACAACTTAAAAGAAAACTACGGTGCCATGTACTTATCTAATCCAGTGTGTTTCACACTTTGGAGAAGATAATCTCATAGCTACTAAATACAGTGAGGGAGCAATAGCTGACTCACCTCAAGTACAAAATCAAAGCGATAATGTACCTCGGCTGGAGACTGTACTTTTCACAGGCGGAGATACCATGTACCGGCGCTCACTAGCTCTTTATGGCCTGAGCTAAATCAAACTAAAAGGGAAAGCGGCTTTTTCTCTACAGAGACCTATAAAAGAATCAAACGACACTCGCGTAACAAGAAACTAAAATTCAAGACCGCACAATGCAATGAATTAAGATGCCTTGCAAAATGCAAGGAGCGTACGGTCCGAGGAATAATCTTCTCGTGACGTGGTCTCGACCGCTTTCATTCACAGACAAAATAAAACTGCATCAAAAAGGACTCTCTTTCACATTCACATCAAAAACGCAAGAAGGAGATACCGGCAAATGTATGTACAAAAAAATCTTGCACTACAATTGCAAATCATGAAATGACTTAATCATCAACCATGAATGGTTGTCCATTAGAGGTCACTTCATAAGAGCGATGATGAGAGATATCATCAGTTATGTAAAACTGTCCATACCTATCTACATGCTAAAGCGTATAAACCTGGAATGCAGGAGTATCTTCTTTGATAAAAAGTTTCTCCTGGTTGCAAACCAGAGTTCATTAAAACTTCAGCCTGGCAACTTAAAGTCAAGCCTGGAAGCAAAGTATCAACTGTAACCAGAAGTATCTTCACTTCCTAGCCATCATTTAAATTTCAGCCTTCGCTCAGGAATTATGCCGCTGCAGACGATGAAGCTGCTTGACCAGAAGTTGGCGGCCTTCCTTTCCTTTTATTCTCTTTTTGTCTCTCCTTCCTCCGCAGTTTCGCCTCATGAAGAGTTGCTCCCATGCGATACTGTCTTCTGTCTCCAGATGAAAAGGAGGCTGGTCTGAGTGAAATAAACATTGGACCATGACTGTCCTCGTCAGAGGGTCTTGAGCACATAACCTCCGTGTCAATCATAGCAAAGTTCTCTGAAAAATTACAGATGAACTCCTTCGTGCTCACTGTGGAATTTTCATATTCCTCTTCACTCATTGAATGACCCCATTCAACAATGGTAGACAAACATGTATCTCCAAGCTGTGATCCTTGGTATTCTTCTTTTTCAACCGTAGAATATTCTTCCCAGAGTTTGTCAAAGTAAACCTCACACTTCTTGAGGACCTGTGAAGTTGAACTGTAAAATGTTCTGGGAATAGGTGCTTTGATACCAGGATCTGCTTTTACACGAGCTTCTGAAAATCTGCGGATCCAATGCTGCATGGTGCTGTAATAGTAGTTAGCCATTGGCTGCCTTTTGTACCCAGACATTCTGTAGGCCAAACTATTTGCATCACCAGAAATGATGTCCACCTCATAGACAAAACACTCGTAAAGCATCAATGCTGTCAGTTCTCCTGTCAGTAGGTGGGCATCTACAGCACGGTGTGTATCAACATGATAATTACAGACTCTGATGGTATGCATGTTCGCTCGAGTAAGTGGAACACGCTTGTCCTCAGGACCATAGTCATCAAATTCAAAGTCTGCATCCTTGAAATCTTGACAAGGCCTTGTTTCTCCAAAACAAATCTCGTAGATAGCCCAAGTTACATCACGCTGTTCACAGTGACCAAGGTCTTGGTCATGTCCAGCAATGATCTTGACATATCCACCTGGTGCCAATCTAGCCATCACTGCAAGATTCTCCCAATCATTGAAACAAACTGTCCAATTCTTTTGCTCAATGAATTCCTTGGCAGGAACAAGAAGATGAGCTTCCTGGAGAATCACGACATGTGCACGTAAAAAGAAGAGCATATTGAAGAAAAGGTTGTTCTCAAATTGCTCGTACTGAAGTGACATGGCGCTCTGTTTGCGTGGCCTCATTGCACTATCAAGTCCTTGGAGAAACCTTGGTGTGGTGTACTTCTGACCACGAACCATGTTGCCATAGTTCCAGGATAAAAATGTCAAGGACTCTGAGCTGGCCGATAAGTTGGTTCCATATGGTTCTTCTATTCTTCCTTTGAGGAACCTTCTGCACAGCTCTTCATAGAAGGTGACAAAGTCCCAACTGGGTCCCTTGGGACCATATGATTCCAGTTCCTTCTTGAGTTCCTTCTTCGTCTCCTCCAATTCTTCTCGAGCATGTTCTGCCCTTTCAAGGGCCTTTGGATCGACCTGATAATATCCATCCAAATAAATGATGCGATCATCATTGATGAAGAATCTCTTCAAATCATGCTCTGGTTCATGTTCATAACAATCAGGTGGAGGTACTGGACAGACATTTCGAATGGATCGAACAAAATCATCCTCGTTGATCCTCGACTGATAATGAGGATGGGAAATCTCACCTTTTCTGAAACAAACATGATTCAGCAATCTTGCATGAGTTTCCCTGAAGCATAGTTGATAAAAGCCAATACCTGGATCTCCTGTAAGCTCTCCAAGCAACTTCACAGGTGAAGTATGCAGCTCATAGGTATTGTCAACTTTTGTTGTCTCATTTTCAACAACTACTTCAGATGGAAAAGATTCTTGGATTTCAGCCTCCAATTTCTTCTCTCCATCATCCTCTCTGACCTCTTTTATTTTCTCCACCGCCTCTTTCTTCTCTTCCATGGTTGCATCATCCTGAACTTCTTCATGAAAATGAGTATCAGGTATTTTATTCAGGCGGCTTTTCTTAGATTTCCGCTGACCTGAAGTATCATCAAGGTTAGCATCCATCTCACCTGATGGTAAGTGCGATGCAGTCGAGTCCTCACCTATCTCTCTTGACAGAAAGTGTGGTGTTGACTCTTCCTTGGCTTCCTCCTGGTCCACTTCCATCTTTAGTTCCTCTGAAGGAAAAACACCTGCATCTTCATCAAATATTTCTTCTTCCTTTTCAGGTTCAACTGCAGGATCTTCTTCAGGAACTTCCTCTTCCATATCCTCATCTTCCAGAAGTGTCATACTTCCAGTATAAACTTCACCAGCGATAGTGGAGACTCTTGTATAAGGAGGAACTTCTTCACCTGCTTCAAAAGCTTGTTCTGCAACATCCCTGTTGAGCAAGTCCTCTACAAGATTTTCTCCCTCGGTTCTTGGAAGAGGTCCTGAGGTCTCATAAAAATCTGTCCTCTCTGAACTGAAAGCTTCTGTCGCCTTCTCATTGTCCTTTTGATCCCTGAACAGGTGAGTAATCTCCACAGCTTCTCCCTGTAGCACCTGATCACCTCCTCTATACTTGTCGACAATGGAGCGCCATACTGGAACATCATCATCATCAAAATCAAGCTCCATATCATCTGCCAACAGGTATGAGATGTTTTGAGCTGCCTGTTCTTCTTCTTCCTCACATTCTTTGGCAAGCTCCTCATCCTTCTGGATCTTGAAGATACCCTTCAGGATGTCTTGTAGTACCTTTAAGTTCAGCTTCGATGATGGCTCATACGTCCCTGAACTTACAGGCTCAACTACAACACGAGAGCAAGAAATCGCCTCCAAAAACTTGGAATTGTATTGGCGTTCAAACTCTTCCTTCTTGATCATCTCATACAAGGGATCAGAAACTGCAACACGCGCCTGAACATACTCACGAAGTTGATAGCATGCATGTTGCACAAATCTACTGTTGGAGTTGTGAAGAAAACTCTCTAAATGATTCCTGTCACGGTCAATCAAATACCACACAATCCTTGCGGAAAAACGGAATTTCTTGAAGTTCATAGCAAAATGTGTATGATACTTCTCTGGATTCTTTTCTGCTTGTAAGGCGGCCTCTGAAGTCTTGTAAACTGGGAGCTTTGTGTGTGGATCCAAAATCATAAACTCTTCCCACAAGATCGAGTGGTCAAGAACCCACTTGGGAAGCACCTTGATGAAAAAGTCACAAACAAGTTCTGACACAAGGTGCATGACACGACCAATCTCTTCCTCCTGCTTGAAGCGATAGTGCAATTTGGCAAATAAAGGATTGTTGAATGCTTCCTCCACTGTATTGCCAAAATTATCCCACTGAGGTTCTGGAATACCAAAGTTCCAACCCAGCAATTTGGGATCTCTGCACATATCCAAGAAGCTTGAAAGCTCTACAGAAGAAATGCCATGGTCTGTCAGAATTTCAGCCCAGCGGCGTCCATTCTCCCAAGCACGGATGAAGAAAAACTGTTGGTATCCAGTTTGTGCCAACTCCATCCACTGAGAAATTCCGGGTTCAAAACTCGGTGCATACGTCTTGGGTTCTTCCTCTGTTCCATAAACACTTGGACGTAGCAACTTGTACCTTCTACAAAAATATTCTCTCTGGTGCCTTGTCAACCTGTCCCAATCCCTCACGAGGATCACGTCTTCTCCAGTGCTCTGGAGTACACGTGTCCCTACACGATCATGGAGTGATACCATGCCAATGTCATATACCATCCGTGGGTTGAGAACCAGGTTGTTGACATTCTGAATGAACCATGTCATCTCACGCTCAGCAACATGAGCAGAGTCATCTTCTTCATCTTGTCGAGGTTCTCCAGAAGTCCTGGCTGTTGAGCTCTTCGAAGTGATGTCCGTCCAAATGTGATCAAAACGAAGCACTTCCTCATCAGCCTTCACCAGTTTTGCCTGATCCTTGCTCAAAACTAATGGGTGAACCATAAACAAGGACCTTGAGGTAACACCATCTCCATCGACAATCAACTTTGGAGTACTATAGCCTAAGATACTCCAAGGATCACGATCATCAATTTCCTTAGGTGCAATCAAAGACCATCCTTGAAGATAATGGCCTTCTGACATCGACTGACGTGACCTCAATCGTGACCGATTGTACTCACGTTCAGGATGATTCTCATATTGAACAAAACGGGCGATGGCACCTAAATCCAAATTGTCCAACCACAAGAGCATATGCCTCTTGACTTGTTTTGTCTCAGGCTCCTCGGCATGAATTCTCCTGAGGAGTTCTCTGGCATATGGCTTGTCAATAGATAGTCTGGTGAACAAGGCTCGCACTCTCTCTTGTTGCACCTTCTCACTATTGATGAGCTCCATCATCTCCTCTGCGGACTTAGGATTTCTCAACTCCTTAGCTGGCTCTGGAGCATCTCGTGGTTGTGGTTCATCCACACTAATGTCCAAGTATGTGGGCTCTACATCACAATGTGCAAGCACCACTCCATTGTTGCTGAAGTACAGAGGACGTCCAGCCCGAAGCCAAAGAATCACATTCAGCTTCACATACAAAGGCTGTCCATAATCTCTTGGAACCACTGTACCTGGGCCTAAAGGAATGTAAAGTGAAGTTTGTGGATTGCTGTACATAAAATGAACATAATCTCTTCCTTCACCTCTGTTCCTTCTATTCCAACTTTGAGGGTCTCTCATCAAACCATACCTCTCAATGCTGGCCCAGTTCTCCCTTCTGGTAACATGAAAAACATGTCCCAAACATCTTGCCTCAATGGAAGTCAATCTATGATTCAACTTCTCTGGGCTGATGTTCTGCATGAGTCCTGTATGCCCTTGGTTCACTCCCAAACGCATGGAGAAGGGCATATCGTATTGATTGCCTGTGTTGTACCAAACATTCTTGTCCAAGCGAATCACCAAATGAAATCTTTGCTTCTCATCGCTATGCAATATAGCAAAGAAAGTATTAGGATAAATACGAAAAGGTGATGGCATTCGAGCAGTTCCCTCTGTGATCAGAGGCATAAGCTCTATCATTGCCCTACTGTCCATCAAACTGTCGAGAGAACGATCATGTCGTAGCATATAGTTGAGCCCCGTGGCTATCTTCCCATAATCGTTTTGTCTCCACGCGACTCTTGTTGCCACGAACTGCCTACTTCTCTCATATTCATCCTCTTCCTCTTGGGTGACATAGCCAAGAGCGTATCTGGCAACCTCTGCGAACCATCGTACTCGAAAATTGAACTTATCATGGTTCTCAGGTGCCAAACACATTGCAAGAATGTCGGTTAAGATCAATTCATCGTGCTCTGAGTTCCTATGGAACTCAACTGGCGTACGTGGGCGTCTCAAACGGTTTGCCCAGTTCTGAGGTTGTCCCCAAGGAACCTTTTGTGACCAGTTTCGAGCATACTCAAAGATGTTGACCATATTGGACGCTCCCTGACCGGTCATCTCTGTTGATACAAAGTCCACCGGTCAGAGGCCAGTGTCCTAAGTCTGAGAAATGACAGGTAGTCAACGATGCAAGGCAATAGTCTTCGAAAGAAAAGTGCTGATCTTGCCAAGCTAATTTGAGCCGCAGGCACAAATTCATGAAAGAAATTCAAATTTCTCTCAAACAAAAACACATGCATTGAATTCTCTCCCCTCACTCTCAGTGCAAAGAATCTCCAAGATAAAACACATCATGTGAAAAGTCAACATGTGTGCATACCGTAGGAATCCATCCACGCATATATGCCTTGTGTTCAATAAGAGATCTAAAAGGTGGATGTGCGTCAACTTCCTTCAAACAACCACTGCGTACTGCATCTATCAAAGCTTGAGGACTAGCAGACTTCTTAGTAAGACAGTCAGCAAGACACCACTGAGTGCGTATATGTGACAAGTCAGCAATTGCATCAGAGCATGCTTCCTTCCTAAGCATTTGGATCATATGAATAGTCTCCTGTTGCTCAGGAACATGAGTAGTACTAGCTGTAGTCACAAGATTGTTAGCATCAGTGCGCATGTGAATGTCAGTAGAGTAGCCTGTAATGTCCTTGATCAAGCCTCTAAGCATTTGGCAAGTGCCATAACACTTCATAAATGCATACAACTCTGCAACAGTCGTGGACAGGGTTGTTCTCTTGATCTTAGAAGATTCAAAGAAAATAAGTGAGCCTTTGGTGTTCTTCTGTTTTGTCTTTCTTTGCTCACCCATAAAAATAACCATAGCACGTTGAGAGGATTTGTCACTGTTGTTCCTGAATGTGGCATCTGGCATAGCAATTAAACGTGGACTACCTTCAAGTGGCCAAAAACGTAACTCCATAGGGTCAGTCACGATTTGTTTGCACAGCTTGTTCAGGGCCTTGCAATCACCTATTGTAGGTCCTGCTGATGCTGATGCTGACCTCGAGAATTGGTAGCATGCTTGGAATTGTGTTCTGGATTGTAACCAGTTTATGCTGCCAAGAAGTGATCTGAAGGCTGTGTGCATGTCTTTGTCACACTTTTCCTCATCCTTCAAGCCTTTTGGAATAGTAATCTCAGTCAATTCTTGAACACAAAGGGATTGCTCGACTGAGATATATTCCTTCTTCTTAGTCTTCTCTTGCATCTTCCAAGCAACACGTTGTCCAGTAAACATCAGGTCATTTGTGTCCTCATGTCCAATCTTAAACTGTGACTTCACAATATCCTTGAACTGTTTCAAAAAGATATCATTACCTGTCACAAAAAGATCATCAACATGTAAACAACACATACCAATGGGTGACCTATTCTTAGAATTACTGCCATGCACAGGGTCCATAAAATGCTCAAGCAACTCTTCCACAACTTCAGGTGTAAGCTGAGGCGTTTGTGTCACAGTATACGTATGTTCTGCAGGAAGAAAAAGACTGACAAGCGTTTCAGCTTCCTCCTCTAACGTCACTGCATTCTTCTCGTTTCTGATATCCTTGTTTGTCTCGAGAAGCCACCAAACACCCTTACGCTTAACTATTGAAGTCCGAAAACAAAAGCGCGAACGCGAATACGTAGGTTCGGGAGTGCGAAGAGCTTTAGCGCGATAAGCGACTTGAGCATGGCCATTTGCATATTGGTGCCAACCTGCCTTGTGCTCTACAGAGTCAAGGAAATTCTGGTGTTCCTGATCTACCACAGGAGTCCATTTTCCATCCTCTGCCTTAAGCAGGCTACGCGTCACCGTCTTCTCCGACCTATTTCCGTAACACACCGAAAACAGACGTTCTTCACAGAGAAAAGACCTACGAACTTCCTCCGCTGTGTCGTGGAATTCGTTTGGCGGCGCACCTGCTACGTAGAAGGATACCGGTTCCGGTTCGGCTGGCTTCTCCTCTGATGAGTAGTTCACAGCCTTAGGAACCCTCAAACATCCGGAGTAGCAAACATACGTGCACCGATCGGCTCGAGTCGGAACTAATCCGAGTGAGTGCAAAAACTTGTCGAGTCGATTCCACCAGCGACGAGGCGCATCACTCAATCCGTACACTGAACGGGTGCACAATCCGACAAGATACGGAGGCAATCCGATGTCGGTCGGAAGTTGAACGTGAATAACGCGTCGCTCGAGGTCGTAAAGTTCCCCCTGAAGAAAGGCAGTTTTCAAGTCGATGTGCAACAGGTCCCAAAAAGAAGAGGCTGCATGCTGACATGCTACGCGAAAACCATACCTGGTCGCGGTTGGCGAGTCCGTCTGGAGGTCCCATTTCTGGGCATCTTGGAAGCCTCGACAGACCCATCTGGCCTTAAACTTCTTAAAATTACCATCTTTGTCAATCTTGATGGTCAGGACCCATCGACCAGTAACATAGTTATCGATCTTATGCTTTCTTCGGTCTCGATACTTCATCGCAGTAAAGTCTAAAAAGCTGCGAAACTCCTCTAGTTTAGCTTGCTTGATCTCCTTCGCATACTTCCGGAGCACTTCCGGAGTAATCACACTCTCTGCCTTTGGCGTCTTCTTAGCCATTGTCTTTGCAAGATACTGGCAGAACTGTGAAAAACCTTTCGGATCATACGAGTTAAAACTCGGAGGAGCTTGGTTCGGACCTATGACACAAAAATTCATATCGTCAAAACTAACAAAAAGATTTTTCTCATCGTCCAGATCCTTGTCTGGATCCTTCTCAAAACCTTTCACATCTTCTTCATCAAAAATAGGTTCTGAATCTGTTTCATTTGTATCAATCGTCTCATTGTCATCGTCTTCGACTGTGCTCGTAGGCACGGGAATGTCGGCTGCTTGTGGCTGATTCGAACTTGATGCTGTCGGATTCTCTGAATGTCCAGGAAAGAAACTTCTTGGCACTGACTTCGGAGGTGCCGGAATAGGTTCGTCATGTCCCGGCAACTGAACTTTAGAACGTTTTACCTGAAACTTCACCTTCGCCTTTGGCAAAGCATCAGTTGAGTCCACAGAAAGCTTCCGCGTGTGCTTACTGTGACGTTCACGATTCTCCGGAACATATGGTTCTGGCTCCGGCGTGTTCGAATCTGGCGACGGTACGAATGGATGAACGGGATCCGTATCACTCGGAAACCCTATCGGTGGTTGACCCGGATCATCTGGCGGACGGGATTCACTCGTAATCTCCGGCATTGCCTCTTCCGGGTCGCTCGATGGATATCCGAGTTGCTCCAAAGGAACATCGGGATTTCCGAACTGATTCGGACCAGCTACGGAACCTGTCGGAGGTGGTCCCGGAGGTTGTCCACCCTGGTGATCATCAGGGTTGCCACCCGGTCCATCACCAGGCGGATACATATCTTCATCATCTGGATCAAAATACTGCTGTTCCCCCGAGACGGGAATCGGCTCATAAGCCATATCATCATCCATCGGTGGTCCGTAGTCTGGAGGTTGATCCTTTGGATCCTCTAGAGCTACTTCATCAGGAGTCACAATGCGCTTCACGGCGCCTGTCGTCTCTGCTTCGTAAACTATCATACTCCAATGATCTACCAAAAACTGTTCATGATGAGGAGACAGTTGTGACACAAACATAAAGAAAACCTGATGGTATTTTCCTGGCTTCCACATAATCAACACTGCATCATCCTCAGAATTGAAGAGAGGATGCACTCTACCAAAAGTACCACGATAGACCTTACATCTCTCAAAATACATCTGTGGCAAGGTTCTTCGTCTAATCTCCTTCAGGCCTGGAATCAATGACACAATTCGAGAATCAGAGGATGTTGTCACATCAAACTCTGATCTCTGAGGTAGTGCATCTACCTGCCTCAAGGTTCTGATCAGTTCAGTAGTAGTGAACCTTTGTGGTAGTATGTGTCGAAGTGGAACCGGAATTTCCGTCGTCTCTTCCGTTCTTACGGAATTCAACAAAATTGACTGATGAGCTTCTCTTTCTAACAAAAGAGCTGTTCCACACAAACTTCCAGAGTCAAAGTTCTCCAGAAGATCTTCAATAAGGAAACTCTGACGCTTGTCGGAAGTCTCACTATAAGGAAGAAAACGATTCATCTCCACCAAAAATGAGAACGGAAACTTCTTCCAGTCAGGATCCTTGAAGTACTGGTTGCTTCTAGTGGCTTGCACTGTTTTAGCTTGAAATGAACAGTCACCAATACCCTTCCATCCTTGGCAGGATGAATAGGAATGGAAGACTGTCACGTAACTCATTCCCTTCGGACAATAACAAAAACAATTCATATTCACATCAAAGTTAAAAATCGGATCCTTCAACGAAGAAATGAACTTCTGCAAAAACAAACAAAACTTGTTTCCTTTGGGAACAGTCACAAACACATGTTTCTTCCTTCTCAACTGCCACTCAATCACATTACAACATAGCAACCAAATAGAAGCTCTGTTCTGTTGGGAGAAGGGTTGTTGATCACTATACAGTGGGGCTGCAATCTCTCCAGTTGCTGCCAAATACCATCTTGACCCTTCATAGTGGAAAAGTTGTATCCTGCCTTGAAATCCATAGGAGATGCAACTTTAACACCATTCTTTGAAAGGAACCAAGATAATCCACTGTTTCCATGAAGTAACTCAACAACATCAGGATGATCATCATTACAGAAGAAAAAGGACTGTTCTCCAAATTCGGCATCAACATACAGTTCGTGATCTTCACGTAAGTTCTCCGGATTCTCATCGTCTAATGCCGGTATGGAAACATCATGCCACTCATCTGATCGCGTCTAACCTTTGACTGATTCACACGTATCACTGCCTTACCAGTATTGGCTTGGACCATAGCTCCTTCTTGTCCAAGTACTGTGGCACGAACCCAACGTCCTTTATCCTTGAACTTTGATGAATCCTGAGTCCAAACAAAAACCTTCTCTCCTTGGAAATAAGGACCGTCACTTGGCATAGTCCTTCTTGCAAGATCTGCTCGAAGGTCCTGAGCTTGTCGTGCTTCTTGATGAGCTCTCAAGGCCACACGTTGTAGTTCCAAATTTGTACGATCTTGTGCGGCGGCATTAGCTGACAATTGCTCAGGGCTTGCGGTCTCAAGGTCAAAAAGATCTGGTGGACGTCTTCCAGTTGCTATCTCTATTGGTGAATATCCACTGATAGTCAACTGACAATTTCTTGCCCAAACTACCTTCTTGACCACTTCTCTGACCGTAACACCACGAAAACGTGGGTCATCCAGATCTACCTTCATAACATGCCACATACGTTTGAACAAACGTACAGCTGTCTCTGCTCGGTTCGGCCAAGGAGTTCTTGGCCCACAAGGACATTGTTGTATACCATGGAACCTGTAGTATTCAACAAAAGCATCGGTGAAAAAGGCTTCGTCTCCTACGATGGCCTTTGGAACACAGTTGTTCTCATCAGACCACTGCCTCAATGCTTGGATGGTGGTTTGATCTATGAGGTCTTTCTGTGCCGTAGCCCAGAGAAGATTTGTGGCACCATCAAGAACAAGTAAGATGATATACTTGTTCTTGTGAAGTTCAACCTCACAATGATCAGCAAAAACAACATCACCAAAACATGAAGCTCTAATACCGGAGACTCTGGCTCGTGGCGGAGGTGCCACTGAAGTGTTACAAACACGGCAATTCCTGACAACTGATTCATACTTCTCTAAAACAGAGTCAGGAAGCTTCAGCATAGAAACACGTCTACGAAACTGAGTAGGACTCATATGGTAGTGCTTCACATGAAGCTTATAAAGCTCTACCTTGTCCTCCAGTCTCTGTAACATCTTCCTATATGCCGGTGTCATTGCAACAACTTCACTACCAGGTAATGGGATTGAAATCCGCCTAGGCTCAAGAGCGCCATCACCTGGTTCAAGTGGTTCATGTTTATCACTTGATGGTCCTTTTGATGCTTTAGGAATTTCTACAAGTTCACCTTCTGGCCTCTCAGGTGGTTCTGAGGGAGCATACTCCTCAAGATCATCACCCTTTAAATCATTCTGAGGCTCAGATGGTTTCGACTTGTGTCCCTTCCAAAATGGATCAAAACCCTTGGAAGTATACCGAAACTTTGGCGGCACGGGCTTTTCCGCAGCACTGGCTGGTGCACCTTCCTTCTCTGACGAGAAGCCTGGTTCCCTGTCCTTTGCAATGGGAACCTTCTCTGAGGAGGAGCGCACCAATGCATCGGGATCACCAATGCCACGGTGCTCAATGCCAGCCTTCCTGATCTTTAGATCTGGAATTTTGGCATCTGGCTTGAACTTAAAAATTGTTCTACCACGCCATTCATAGCCAATTTGTAGGTCCTTCCACTTTGCCTTGCGCCAATCATCTTGCTTCTTGATCTCTTCTCCTCCTTTCTTCTTCTTGATGATTGTCAGTCGCAAGTCTTCCAGTAAGTCAGTGTCTACAGGACAGGACTTAGTCGCTGGAAAAAGAATTTTTCTATAATCCTTGTGGTGACGTATCAGTTCTCTCTTGTGAACATCTACTTCCCAGTAGTCAACCACAGGATATGCATGTTCAGCTACATCTTCATCACTATTGAGGTCAACAGAAATATGACCATATTCATAGTGAGTGAAGTGAGAGTAAAAACTCTTCTCGCGCCGAGTCTGCAAATTCACGTCAGACAGATACCATGCAATATCTTGGAAGTCCAAAACAAGATGAGTACTGGCTGCAACCTTCAACTCCAAATACTTGATACCAAGAGGCACCGATGTCAGATAAGCATGTTGAGGTGTCAGCCTGAGTTCAAAGCCTAAGTTCCTCATCTGTGGCAAGCTCATAAGCAAAGGGACTTCTCCTTCTTCCACTATGTCGAACTCTGTATGGTGGATCGTCCATGCACGATCATACATGTAAATCACCAGTTTCTGAGAGCAAGTAGCCTTCTGGGAATTGGCAAAGTAAAACTTGCTCTTGGTAGCCTCAAAAGAGTACCATAATCCACAATCTGGGTGATTTTCGACATAGTTGCAAAAATGGTCGACTGCTCGCCTTGATCCCATAGCTCTAGTGCATCCAATGTCCAGGATTGCAATAGTCGGCGGGAAGCGATTCTCAGTCAAAAATGAAATGGCCTGCATCTCCTTCACTTCTTCCTCAGCGCTCATAAGCGCAAAGCCATCAGGAGCCTTTGCGAGCATCTCCTCTGACAAAGAGTACCTCACAGGGGCACTCATGCCATTGAAGATCGCCTCACCATTGTTGACCGCGCAGTCAGCTTCATCTTGACATGAGGTCATCATGCCTGACAGCAAGTCCACCTCACTGTCATGGACTTCAGCTGCTGCTGTCACACAATGTGCAAAGAAACCTTGTTGACCTCCTGATGCTTGTGAAGATCTTGAAGGTGCAGGTAAAGAACGTGGCTGTTGTTGATTTGCATAGTTTGCATCTTGTTTGCCATCTCCTTTATCTTTTCCTTTTCCTTTCTTGCCTTTTCTCTTGCCTTTTCCTTTTCCTTTGTGGGAAAACCATGCTTCTTCAAGCTGTTGCCAAGAGTCATTGGCATCATCATATTCTCCTTGAAGATAGTCATTCATATCTTCGGCAAGAATGGCATCATATGCTCCTTGGTTTGACTCCCAAGTGTCCTCATAAGGATTCTCTTCAAAATACTCTTCTGGATATGTTGTCTGTTGCTCATCAGCAAAATGGCCTTTACCTCGTCTCTTTCCTTTTCCTTTTCCACGAGGTCTGAAAAATCTGCGGCCTGATCTTCCTTTACCTTTTCCTTTTCTTCTTCCTTTTCCTTTGCCTTTCCTGGCTCTTCTTCCTTGGAATCTCCTTTGGAACCACGAGAAGTTTTGATCATCATATACCCAAAAGACATCGTCCAGGGCATCTAGAAATCCTTCTGTTCCATCTTCTTCATCTTCGGCCCAATAGCCAAATGTACCATCGAGTTCTCCTTCGTCTAGTACGAGAAATGATCTTCTACCTCCAGCACCTGTTGGCTGCATCAAAGGATTGTCTACTGAAGTCTGTCGTGCAGAACATCTCGATGAACACTGTCCTCAACTCTGTTGTAGTGTACTGCTGCAGGACCCTGCCACGATGAGTCATCAAGGAAGTCAAAGTGTTTCGCTGGTCCTGAGACAGATCTGCAAGTGACAGCATGAGTAAGGCAATGAGATTTTCTCCTAGAGGAAATTCGTTCTGATGAAAAGTCCTCATATTGCCATTGATGGTCTGCATGATTTCCTGAATCCTTTCTGCCGTTGGTGCTACTCCAGTCAACGCTGCATCTGCCTGCATCTGAGCTAGGACTTGTGGATGTGCTTGAGTAACTGGTTCTAACATGTCCATCCAACTGCTCATAAGCCTTTGGAGTAAAATCTGGAATCTTGTCATCCATTTCATCATGTCAGCTGATCCTCGATTGAAGCGCACGAATTGCATAAATCTATACAGGAATACATTGGTTGATCCCTTCACAAAATATGGTCGTAGTACTCGTTTGAAATATTCTACGCCGGCTCCTGGTGGATCATTTGCCTTCAATGCATCTCTGTCTAAAACACGCTTGTATACAGCTGCTTCTCCTTCTAATCTGTTTCTCAGTGCTGGTCCTCTCTTCTCATCCTCCAGCTCGGTGATATCACACCAATCGTCTATGGCATCCTCATAGGAAAACCATGAAGTCTTTCCATCATAAGATGGGGGCACCTTTGTAGTGACCTGTGTTGTCATTGCTATTGCTGCTGGTTCTCTTCTCACATGCCTATTCACGTAGGCTGCTGGCTCATAAGCCACATCCGCATCAGGCTCTTCCCAGTCGTCAATCCAATCCATGGCCGTTTGCCCACAAGCAATTCTATGCCTAGGAAAGGAGCTCACCTGGGTCTTCCAGGATCACTGCTCCGCTACCACTGAAAGAGTGACTAGGGCGTACACGGTAGAGGTGCAGACCGCTAGTGTCTTTTATGCGCAGAGTCTTATCCTCTTGCTCTTTGAGCCTTGAGCAGTCAAGCATGGACACACTATATCAGCTGTTGGAGTGGAACCCTGTACAGGTAGGCTCTACTTTTCAGGGGGGGGGTTAGCTTGATATATCAATCTTTAAGGCACGCAGCCCCTCCCACCACAACATTGCTAAAGCAAAGAAGAACTCAGCTAGCATGCTAGCTTTCGTGAAAAACTAAGACCATCCCAGTTACATCCAGTTACCAAGAATCAGGGGCCCTCAGTCGGTACTACAGCTATTTAGTCTTTGGAACCACTGGTCACCTACTATAGTGGTCACTGGATCCACTGGGCCATCAATTGGGCGACCGTCATGGCACGTGCCGCACGGTAGCCGCACGGTCGCCCCTGGTGCCCTCGAAAGAAAGCTGGATGCCTGATGAAACATATCACCCGTGATCGACTTACCTTCCTAAGATCTGAGAAGAGAGGTGCCTGGGCAATGCATCACATTCATCGCCTCATCACACCATCAGACCGCCTCGGCTTGGCGGCTTCGGCACGGCTCCACTTCGGCAGCCCGCCTTGGCCCGCTTGATCATCTGATCCGCCACCAAATGTTGCGCAGGGACATCGACCTGGCGGCCCCCGGGGGGGTTGTGGCTGTGGCCGGCCAGCAGCTCACAAGCAACACACACAGCAACGAAGAGCACAGAGTAGTCATCTCATGTCACCTCAGGTGGTGTGCCATGTTTCTGTGCTTATCGACCTAACAGCAAATCACAGCCTTTTTCATCCATACAGCAACTATGGCTGAGTTCCGGGAGGAGCGTGACTTCGTCTGGGCATCCCTCATCAGGAACACCCTGAGAAAACACATGAAAACTTGAGGCCGAGGGTAGGTGACGAAAGCTAGCAGGGGTGCATCCGGAATGGTGGGACATCAAGCGGAGTGAGGCAAATGCTCATGAGGTAAAACGTTGTGAACATGTAAGACACACAAACAGCAATGACACAGCCAACCTTAGAATTGAAGTCCCCGATAATTAAGGAAGCGTGGCTGGACTTTGCCACACTGTTCGATGCATCCGATGTGTTCACGAACCTGTGAGCTTGTTGAATCTGTTGCACCGTATCCCAAAACCTCCAGGGAGGAGTTGAACCAGTGTGGATGCCACAAGAGGTGCCCAAGACGTGTCCCAGAGGCAAAACAAAGCTGCTTGCATGATTTGTTTGGTTTCTTCTATCGATGTCGATGTCATGAACATGTGAGCTTGTTGAATCTGTTGCACCGTATCCCGGAGGAGTTAAGCCAAAGTGGATGCCATAAGAGATGCCCGAGAGTCCCAGAGGCGTTCGAGGGAGGAGCCACGGGGGGGGGGGGGGCCCTACATATGAAGTTCCAGCCCCTCACTTGCTAAAGCAAGGACAACTCCAGCTAGCTGGTGCTAGCTTTCGTGATTATTTCAACCCCTGTTTGAGGGATTCTGTCCATCTCCTTGGGGATTACGGGATTACTATCAAGTCTTGTCAGGACTGATATGTTGAAGGAGGATTCGCGTCTTGCACGTATGATTTGTATCACCAAGTCGCATCTGTCGGGGGGGCATTCAACCAGCCACCTACTAGTAGATGTTATAATCTCTCTTTCTCTCTCTCTCTCTCTCTCTCTCTCCCTCGGTCCAGCGGTCCACCCCGGAAATGAGCCAGAGTCACATCTTTGAGCCAGCCACAGCGTTTGGGACAGTCAGTGCCATTGGTGCCAAAACAATCCGACATCTCCTGAGGGGAAGGCCAGGCGCTCTTTGTTGAGAGGGCGAAGCTGCCAACATCCCCTCGTGATCCCCTCCCGGAGCTCACCACCCTAGTGGTTGGAGCTCTCTACAAGGATGGCTGATCTTCGGTGTTGATCCCAAGATTCTTGCCAACGAAGGTGGGCATCAGTTGATGTCAGGGCCCCTGACAAAGTGCTCCTGTGGTGCCTTCTGAGGCGAGGGCACGTGATTTGATGATTTATTCCCGATAGCCTGTAGCCTGACCAATTTCTGCAACATTTAGGAACCTGTAACATGACCATACCAAAACAGTCCAGGGGCCAACAACTCAATGCCCATCTAGCGTTCCAAGAAATTACCAATCCCTGTCAGTACTTTGAACGACACCCTAAATGGCATCAAAGCACAATGAAGCAGGAAACACTCGTGCGCAAAACACAAACAAACCAGGACCAAGACACTCTCAACAAAAAATCTAGCACAGCTTCCATTCCTTCAAAATACCCACTTCCATGCCTTCTTCTTCGCCACCGGCGAGAACAAACACTTTGCCCTCACGCACCGCGTGCACACGGTGAGAACACCGTCCCGTCTCCGTCCCCCGAGGCTCCGGTGTGGTGCAGGTCAGGTCGTGCGTCTTCGCGTCAGTTCGGTAGCGGCCCATGGTGTGGGGCCCCATGGTCTGTCCGCCTGAACCGACGACGAGGTCCCGAGCGACGTCGTCGACCCGCGTCCCCCCGAGGCGGGTCCCAAGTGGTCCAACGGTGATGGTTTCAAGGCCCGAACGTGGGCGGTTGGACAGAGTGATCCAGTCTGATTGAAGCATTCAGCAGTCATGGTCACTGAAATGCCAATTCAAAGAGCGGCACTGTACCTGCAGGATCTCAAACAAGCAACATCTAAAAAAATATCAAAGGGCATCAAAGGGCAGCTTGCATACACAATCTCCTGGTTATCTTCCCTGCAAAGATCCCGTTCTCTCTCTCTCTCTCTCGCGCGCGCTCGCTCGAGTCTCACACCCTCGGCCAAGGAGGCCAGGCCTTTGTATTGGATGATCTGACCTTGGATTTGATTCTCAAGACTGAATGCTCACAATCGCATATACAAGCACGAACGACGACTGCAGCAATCCAGGAGCTAAAACGCTAAAAGAGTTCCAGCAATCCTCACGGGGATCCTTTTCGGGTCCTTTTGTGTTTGCCTCTTCCTGTCTTGAAGGGAGGTCTGGCCAGAGCAGTGAAGCATGAAGTTGGGCGACTGCAAGCAGTGATGGGCATTTCAGGCACCAATTCATTGGAGTCCATCGGAGTTCTTACCCTGACTCCACCTGAGTTGGAGGAGCCTTTTGCAAGTCTGCAGCGCTTCTTGGTTCTGTCAGGGGATCCGAAAAAAAGGAACCCATCAGGTTGTAGCAAATCACCTTCCATCGGCATCTCCTTTGAAACCTTCCGCACGGTATGCCAAATTCTACGGCTCCGTTTCGAGAAAAGCACTTCCCAAGCACCGAGCGGCTGTTGTGTGGCAGGGTTCCGGCCAGGCCGCCCCAGTCGCCCACAGCGAAGACGTGCGTGTTGGTGCCGCGGATGGTCATCTTGGGCCACTCAATGCCGTTGTATTCCTCGAAGCTGGGCAGGGTGGTAGGTGGTGCAGCGCTGCGCGTGGCTGCCGTTTCGCAAAGAAACGCTGGTGCTGGTCATCCATATCCATCTTCGCTGCTACTTCCTGCTCTGCTTTACACACACAGCATAACCTTAGACCCTGTATGTCCCTGGGTTGGTAATTCCAGCTAAGGTTGGTACCCGAACGGTTCAACGATGTCCGCCAAGCCTCAAAAAGCGCTTGCCTGTCACATGTGGTACGTACTTAAAATAGAAACCTGCTCCCCCACCCCGCACACGCATCCACACGCATCCGCGCGCGGCCGTGCTCCGAGCATCAAAGGGGTGTTTCGGTGGCTTGATGCCGCGCTTCGTGCGCGTGAGCACCGATTTGGGAAAGTGGAGCGGGTCATCCGGCAGCCCGCCGCTGCAAGGCCTGGGGCAACCGCCCTCTCCGCTGCGGTAGAGGGAGTCCTGCGGAAGTCAGTCAGGGCGGAGGGACAGGGATGTCTACACCCGGGATGCGTAACATGGAACCTGAACATGGACTCCATGGGCCTTTGAAAAGACTGTTTTCCTCTACTAACCACTGGTGGTGTTGAGAGGTTCCATGTGGACCTCTAAGCCGGGTGGTGGCTGGGGTGGCTGGTGGGACCTGCTTTGGAACGACCATGGCCCTCCGGAAATCGGAACCTGTGGGAGCTCGCAGGATGCCCGGAACGTCTTTAAAAACAGCTTTCTCCAATGCAGTGCGTTGGATGAGGGAGTACGAGTTGCAGAGTATGAGTTGTAGACACCACTTGTGGATGGTGTTCCTTCACAAGCGCAGGTCCTTTCTCCATGACGCCCACGGAAGGATTACGGATTTCCCTACCGCTCTGGGGCCGCACTGCGCCTGAAACTTGGTGAAGGGCGATTGAGGCGTCACACCGGGATACCAACCTGAGACAAGGATGGAGGGCCAGCGTGGAGGAAAGCTGCAGGAAAGCTATACAGCTTGTGTGGCCGCGCTCCAGCGTCCTGCGGTCCTGCTCTGGCTGGTCTCAAAAAGACTGGCCTTACTAAGCCTTACTAAAGGATACTGAAGGGGCCAAAAAAAACTTGGGAATCGAACTCACCGCCCTCGTCTCTTTTCCATCACCTCTTCTCCCAACCCAGGCCTCGCTCCCTCACATCTTGCATCCTGGAAGCTTGGGTTGGCATAGATCCCATCACTCATGGCCCACTTCACCTGCAGTCTGACTCCGCCAGTGGTCACCCTCTGCCCAAGCAGCTAGCAGTACTCCCAACCTTCCTACATGATATATCCATCGTCTCCATGGCATTTCCCAAAGGGGACAGCCTGCAAGCCGCCCCCCTTCCCCCATCGCATCGTGCACCATCAGCAAGCCCCGACCTTCTTGAAGCAGTCGGAGCCCGCTTTGGGGATGCCGCAATCAGGATCAACCTCTGGCTCATCCATATCCTCTGGCTCTTCCTCAAGAAGGGGAGCAAGGGTACATAATAGGAAAAATCGTGTCAGGATCTAAAAGAAACTGGAGTGATCAAAAAGACCTTTCTGAGATCAACATAGATCAACTTTTCCGGACGGAGCGAGGAATGGGAAAAGGTTGCCTTTTGGGGGGGGATGAGGTGGCAAGCAGAACATCATAAAGCCCAGATTTGATAAAATCCGTTTACTTAGCTTTTCCATATTCTTTCTATCTAGGGGCATCAGTGCAAACAAAACCAAATGCATGTACCGACATGCTTTTGCGAAGGTGCGAGAACTTGTCGGCTTGTGCCCGGCCCGGCAATTACTTCCAAGCTGCCTGGCTTAGCAGGGTCCAAGTGGGGTGGTGTTGGATCATAGAGGGTCCAACTACACTGCAGTCACATTTGGAAGCAGAACATGGGCCCCTGAAATCCTTGGAGTCCCTGTTTCGTCCAGTTTCATCCACTGTCCGGTAGGCCTTTACAAACTTTATACATGTAATTTAGGTAGGTCCTTGCATGCTAAGCTGGTCCCCTCTCGTGAGGAATCGGTCCTTGGTCCTCCGAGGTCATCGTGACCGCCGAGGCTCCGTGGTCGTGACCACCGCGGTGGACGTGGAGTCAGAGCCTTTGGCGTCGGTGACCTCGCCCTCGCTGCCCTCGCTTCCTGGCGGGAGGGGATTGATGATCCAGGATGAATGGATACACCATCCATGCACTCCTAGTCTACCGGCTTCGGTTCTTGGGCTCCTAGCCTACCGGCTTCAGTTCTGGGCACTGGGCTTTTTCAGAATGGTCTAAATAAATTCAGGTGAGAAGGTATTTGGAGCGGCTCCGGGCATTTTGCACATGACCATATTGCCTCATGAGTTCAAAATCGTTGGCGTCCATTATAGATAATGGTCCTAAACAATCATCAAGAACCTTTCTAAGTCATTGGTTAGCCACTGTTGGGCTCCAGTGACCGAGCGCGACAAACATGACAAGCCGTGACCGATTCTAAGCTGGTCTACCAGGATTGCGAATTTCGTGCTATGGTTTGCAGTCTTGAATTTCTCTGTTCCCACCACGCCACAAGTCCGGAAACCAGTCCTTTGCCACCTTCTTCAATGCCCCAAACAGTAGGCTCTTGGCACTTGCCGCCCTCAAAAACGGAGCCCTCCAAACCTCACTGCACCCGGGTTTTACCAAGCTTCGCACCGGCACAGAAGGGTGCTCAAAAATGGCAGTGGCCTTTGAACAGCTCTTTTGTCGGTGAATATTTAATCTTAAAGCACTAAGTTGGAAGAATGGACCTTGCCCTATGTGTACCCTAAGAGATACTCCTACGGAGCATGGAGGACATGGGAGTGACTTCGTTCAGGCTGGTTGCCCAAACGAATAACCAACAAAAAGCAGTGCAGACTCACCATGCTGACTCCAAGTCAAGCAAAGGACAGCAACGCAAAAACTATTTGCCTAAAGAAGTCCGAGCTATATATTAATATACATTAAACAAATATGGACATAACAATCAATAATATTCAATAATTACATAAATTGTATTTATGTTTTTTTGTGTGATAGAAGGAGCCAATCAACATTTGGGTTCAACACCTTTGCCCTAAGTTCAGCCACGCCACAAAAGCAATAGCCCTCCATGCACATGGCAGGCCCCTCGGAAGGCTCGCAGTAACCTGAGGAAGGCCCGCAGTTTGTACCGATCTCTGTCGGCACTGTCGGTATGATGAACTTGCACCACCGACCGTGAAAGAAACCACGGTGAAATGGTCTTCCAGGACCCAATACACGGTGTTTTGGGACCCTGATGGACCCTGGGCACCTGGGCGCCCAATTGGTTTCTGGGCGCCTAGAGTTAGAGACCTCCAGGATTCTTCCCAGGTGGCAGGTCTCGTCTCCCCGAGGGGAGGTCTGCTGCATCCTGATCGGTGCCGATGGTCCACCGAGGTCCACCGGTGCTTCCGATGGCTCGAGCCCCGGCTCCCTAATAATGACCCAAGCAACCCACGGGTTGACGATATATGAAACAGTTTGGAAAATTAATTTTAAAAGTGGCAAGATGAGCTTCAAACAAATTCCAGTGATTATAAGATTGTTTTCCAATGTTGCTCATGTAACAAAACCAACAAATCCATCAACGCTCTTGCTACCTTGCCGGGTCCCGTTGACCGTGTCGAATTCCGTGTCCTAAATGCCGCCCAGGCACCCCGCACGCTACACGAGGCACCCGTACGGCGCAGGCCCATGTGGGTCTTGGGCTCAGCGGAGGAGGGGTAGCACTTCCCGCCCGCCGCAACGTAGCCTGAGATGGATTGAGGGTCAATAGGAGTGCAACAGGGGGTGCAGGGTTCAGGATCATCCCTGGTAGTACTAGGGGTCATCCTGGATTGAGGGAAAATTGGGTCCAAATGGGTCCAAGATGATGTACTGGGTACTAAGTCGAAAGCTCTGGGGATTTTGGCTTGCAAATCTGGCACCACTGGTAGGTTGGAGGTGGCCGTGGAAGGTCATGCGGTTTTCCAAGGACATCCTATCGTTGAGAGATGTCCGAAATCTAGCGTGATTGAACTGGCATTTGCGAGGACATCTTCTTTCATGGGCTCTAGTTCAGTCGGTGTCAAAACGATCCCCACGCAAGGTTTCACACCCTGTGATCAGCCCCAACCGTCGGTGTATGACCCCATCATAAGCGCCACGCAGCCATCTTGACAAATGCAGCGGAAGTGATGGCAAGTGGTGGGACCTCTGCTGGCTGCACAATTATGCCACCAGCAGGTGCCACCTGCCAGAAGGGCTGGCCTCTTGGAACTTCCTCACTCCAATCCCTCAAGCAAGCCGTGTGAACTGTGAACCTGCTCATTCTGCACAAGCCAGTATTGATCCATGCACAAAAAAAAGAGCCATTACTGCTGCAAGACAGGCTTGGCTGAAATGCTGTATGGATCGCTGGCTGTTACTTGATCCTCACTACTTTCAAAGGATTCCAACAGTACCCCCCTCTCTCTCTCGCTCTCTCTCTCTGTCTTAATGGACTTCTTGGCACATGCTCTAGAACAATGTGCAGCTGAAGTGCATCTCCGACTCTACAGTCTTGCTGCCTACAAACACATCAACCAAGCCTAGCAACCAACAGTAATCACCGGATAACTCTTAAACATTGACTCCCATCACTCTACAAGTATGATCCTCATCTGCGCTCAATGCACGGCCTGTCCATCGTCCGCCGTGCGCGAGGCCCACGTACCAGCGGCCCAAGGCCTGAAGGCCATGCGTGGCGACGGCGACCGGTGAGTCGAATTGGAATTGGAAGGTTCAATGGTTCTAGGGACGAATGCAAGACCTGTGAACATCGAACACCCACAGGTCTTCAAATTGAAAGTGATTAAAGGTGTTTTCTCATTTTTGCTGGCCGTACGCAGCTACGCAGCTAAAGGCGAAATACCACCAAATTAGAATCAAATAAAATGACCGCCTAGCGGCTGACGCCCAATCTAACTGGCTAGTTACTTCGGAAGTTTCCTCGTTGTATCTCGTTGTGAGGCATGCGGCACGCCTGTAAACCGTCAGGGCCGGAGAGCCCTGCAGGAAGGTGCCTGGAGTCCTGCAGGTGGGTTTCAGGGACAACGGAGACCTCCGATTCCACCTGAACAGCCCACACGGTCCGCCCTACCCCCTGCCTCGGTCCGCTCGCCTCTGTCGGCCTGGAGCAGCGATGATCACTGCTTTCACTTGTAAAGTGGTTTCAGAGTCGATGGCCCGGAAGGTGGTTTATATGGACGACCCTAATTTAAAGAAGACATCTTGGGGTCTGTGCCATCTACTCCGAAACCGCTCATATGGTGGAGGCATGTGGAAGCCATCACCTCACCTATCTCGCAACTGATGTAGCACCCAGCTTAGAGGAGCTTTTGAAGGAATTAGCAACATGAAACACAAATGAACCAGAATTCAATGGACCCCTCCCCAAATAAGGTGAACCCTTCCAAAAGGTCGCTGCCATGGTGCTCATTCTCATGCTAGATTCTATAGCCCCCCCCAAACCGCCGCGAACCGAAATTCCATCCGGGGAGGTTCCACCTCTCCGAGCATTCACCGGCGCCTCGGTCTGCGCCGTGGCCGAGGAAGCCTCGGCGTTTCCGGCGCTGAGGCCGAGCGCTTGGAGCTTCTCAGCGCGCAGCTGCCGGAGCGAGACCTGGCAGGTCTCGCTCTCGCAGGCCTCGTCTGCCTCGCGTGGCGTGGTGAGTGGCGGGCGACTGGAGTAAATTGGTTTGGGCCAAAGGATGTGGTTTGGACCGGGAATTCTGTTTAAAACAAGTGGCGTTGCTCTCGGGTCCGGATAGCAGAATCGACGGCAGAAAAGCGCGGCTACACGAAACGATGTGTTTGAGAAGTCCGTGCATCGTGCCGTATACTGATGCATCCGTGGGAAGGCGAGGGAGGGCCGAGTGAGTCTTCGGCCTCCGTAATGGTGCGGTACTGTGGCCCAAGTCTTGGTTGGACTGGCCATCCACCTTTGGTTCGCCCCAGCCTGGTCAAAATCCACCTCTTGCGCAGAGAGGAGCGGCAGACATATGCAAAATCTGAGGAGACGAAGCATGGCGCTCCGTCCGCTCCAGCGGTTCGCTAAGAAACTAGTAGAAGTAAAGCTTTGGTGTGAATCTGAGCCCAGACCTGCAAGGAGAGTGGCTGAATGCATCCACTAGAGGGTCAATGCAACAGCGATGCAAGACGCGGGTCACACACCTGGTTTTGACATCTTTTGACTCATTGAGTTGATTAAATGTGTTTTCAAGCAAATGATCTTACAGCCTGGGGTGATCTTACAAACGCATACTGTAGTCCAATTTCACATGAACACAGTCTATTTTCATATGCTGCGGGACCACTGTGAGTGGCCGCATGGCAGCATGTGGATATGCAAAGAATGACTCGTGCATGTGGCCGTATGCCCCATGTAACAAGGCCCCATGTACTTGAAAGATCTTGAAAGTGAGCAGTGCTGATGCTTCAGTCTTGGTGGTTATACTGTTAAGTATACAGTAAGAAATCAAAGACAATTCCAACATTTTCCAATATTATCCAACAACTGCCAAATCTTCAAGTCAATTCGGTTGAACAAAACAGTTCTTGTTATATGGACACCTTTCAATCATAAATCGCTCGATCGTGTTCTGGGCGCGTGCCCCATCATTTGGGCCCCCCACATTGTCCACCAAAAGTTCCGTGCCCTTGTCCGTTTTGAACTTGAGTTTCCCATCCGCTTCCTGGCCGGGTATGTCGAGTTCACACAGCGCGTGCACAACCGAGCAAAGCGCGTGCACAGGCGAGCAAATCGCACGCGTGCACAACCGAGGCACCGCCCCGTAACCGTGCCTCACTTGCACCTCAAGCACACCAGGCACGCCGACGATTCATCCCTCCAGAGGTGCGCCAGGTTTTTGTTACTCTGCCTCGAGGCAACCTCTTTGCAAAAGCTAAAGTTCTTAAGATAAGAACATCCACAGATACCACCGTCTGCATGTTCCATGCGACAGTGCTGGGTCACAAAGTAGTCACAGCTTTCAAAGAGTTGGGCTAGCTTTCGAGCACCGGACTAGACGTTGATTCAGCCCTGCGTTGGGAAGAAATCCCTCCACAGGAGATTCCCAGTTGCACCTTCGGTGCTACTGTCGTGGCTATATCTTGAGCAAAAATGTTGGGCCCAAGGTAAGGAAGTGTTCGGCGAACAGGGTCTCATGTGAACCTCCAGCGTCATAGTGCTATGACAATGTGTTGCACCCCGGACCAGGGTTTTGTCCAATGCCCACCGTGGATGGATCCGCGCCAACAAAACACAAGCAAGTACACCAATTAGGTATAGAAACTGACAACAGGTCAACTCCATGTCAACTCCATGTGGCCCATAGGTAGCGGTGCCACCTTTCCAAACATTACTTTAAAATTAAGGCCCCTGGAATCGAAACAGGAACCCTCTTATCGTCGGCGGGGGATGCTTATGACAGGGACATGCACATGCTTTACAGCTGCAAGATCTGGAATTGGTCGTCGAGCCCACGGCCTATTGGTGGGGCAAATCCTTTTTCAAATGCCCCCCAAAAGCCATACATCTTACATCTTAAGTATCTACCACCAAAAGCTTGGCATATCTGTGGTTATGTCGTGCATATCTGTGGTCTTTTGGCAGCCTTTTCAAATCCTTGGGGCCCAAGTCTCGGTTCGCCGGCATTCATGGCTCAGTCATCCTCTGGATCGGGCAGAACCTGGACATGGACGAGACAGGCAGCGGCGGGTGAGTCCGCGGCTGGTGAGGAGCTGCCCCCAAGTTCCAAATGCCAAGGTCCAATTCCAACGATCCAAACGGAGTTGTCCAGAATGCCAAGGCCCAAAAATAGTCCAAGAAAGTCAATGAAAGACGCAGGCAAGATTGAATGGATGCAAATCTAAATGCACGTCAGTGATAGCTGTGACCCCGGCCCGGTGGACCCACGGTATAAATGCATGTGCATACTAACAGCGGCTTCGGGGTTTCGTGGGGGTTTTGTCTTGTTTCGAAGCAGATGTACTTGCACTGAATCATATGAATCATATGAACATATATAAGAACATAGTTTCTGGCTCAAAAATGTAAATGGCAACTGAATTCAAGAGGGAGCATCTGAGGAACCAAAGCACATTGAAATAAAAGGACCGGATAACCCCACATGATAAGTTTTACAAATTTGAGTTGTATATGAACATCACATGGGAGACGGAGTAGTGAGATGAAAAGTCAAGAACGAAGTGTGAGGAGAGAAGGTATATGAGGCGGTTGTGCTAAGACGTGTAGTATAAGTGATGATGTGATGGACGAGGATGAGAAGGAGGGGAGGGAGGAGGTGTGTGTGTGTGTGTGGTAAGATGGCGTGCCTGTGTGTGGGTGTGTGATAAAGTGTCTGATGATGTGATGAACAAGGATGAGAGGGACGAGAGAGAGAGAGAGAAATAGAAGGAGGCGGAGAGAGAAGTTTGGACTCTGGATTTTGCGATCAGATCCGCATGAGACCTTCAAAACGTAACACGCTCGAAACGACCATCAAAGCTATCAAGTGGTCTTATCCCGACCACGGCGGGCAGTGCTAGCAGGATGTAAAGTGGAGTGAGTGAGTGAGTGGAGTGAGTGAGTGAGTGAGTGAGTGAGTGAGTGAGTGAGTGAGTGAG
>CAXAMN010019236.1:18581-56621 GCA_963970005.1 Durusdinium trenchii | reverse complement strand
GAGTGAGTGAGTGAGTGAGTGAGTGAGTGAGTGAGTGAGTGAGTGAGTGAGAGTGAGTGAGTGAGAGTGAGTGAGTGAGTGAGTGAGTGGAGTGAGTGAGTGAGTGAGTGAGTGAGTGCGTCAGTGAGTGAGTGAGTGAGTGAGTGAATGAGTGAGTGAGTGCGTGAGTGAGTGAGTGAGTGAGTGTGTCGGCCACGCCTGTGTTCTCACAAACTACTTCTATGCAGCATTTACAAGGCGATTCGCATGCCGCGCAAACACTGGTCCTGCAAATCACAATGGCACCAGTGCACAGACACACTTCGCAAACATCCTTCTCGCAGCATTTACAATGCGACTCCACACCGGCAAGAACAAATACTATGGAAATCACAATGGCAGTCACGCACAGAACCGCCGCGGGCCCAGCGGCGACCACGCGCGCTGGAGGCCCTTCTGCAGTCTCTGGACACTGCGGCGAGAGCCGGCCCAGCGGCGACCACACGCGCCGCAGGCCCTTCTGCAGTCTCTGGACACTGCGGAGAGAGCCGGCCCGGCGACCACGCGCGCCGCAGACCCTTCTGCAGTCTCTGGACACTGCGGAGAGAGCCGGCCCAGCGGCGACCACGCGCGCCGCAGGCCCTTCTGCAGTCTCTGGACACTGCAGGCCCTTCTGCAGTCTCGTCAGTGATGGAGTGAGTAGTGTGAATGAGTGAGTGAGTGAGTGACGAAGTCTCTGCAGACGCCTGGGAGTGTGAGTGAGTGAGTGAGTGAGTGAGACTGAGTGAGTGAGTGAGTGAGCGAGTGAGTGAGTGACTGAGTGAGTGAGTGAGCGAGCGAGCGACCGAGTGAGTGGAGGAGGGAGCGAGGAGGACGGAGGGAAGGAAGGAAGGAAGGAAGGGCGGATGCGGGCGGGATGGCAGCCAACAAAACTAGAACCCCACACAGAGATGTGGGGAAAAACACCAAGAGAGGAGGTGAACCACGCCCGGTGTGGGAGGGAACGATTTGAGATGCCCCAGGTCCCGCGAAATCCGAGATTCTTCACATGAAATCCAGGTGATTTGATGACACATTACACCCTGGAAAATTCACACGAAACCTGAAAACCACGCCCAGTTTGTAGAGAAAAATCGCCGTCAGGTTGCCCATGTGGGTCTCTTCCCGGGTGTTGGCATCGAAACCACCTGGTACCAAGTCATCTGAACCCTGCAGGAATGGCGGGGTAGCTAAGCACCAGATGGGCTTTGAGGGAGCTTCAGAGTATGTTCAGCCACCTGTCTAAGATGTGATTGATCCGTCTTTTGTATCTGGATGTATCTGGTCATATCTGGCTACATCGGAGTGGACACCCGAGTTGTGGTGAAGGTGGCTGTCCAAGAGGTGAACGACCATGTGGTGTTTTGCAAGAGCTGGCCATGAACAGGATTCAGTGGCAAGAGCTGGTCATCCTGTCGTTGCTGAAGTCCTGAAAGAACTGAACCAGTGAACCAATGATGTGCACTGAAGGAAAAGGTTTTGTGCACTAAACTTTCGTCACTTTGGGTTCTTTACGCTCCACCAAACCACAGTATTGTGGGTTAAGTACATGTAGCACCCACTTGGAGAACAATGTAATAAAAGTTGTCTTGCCATTGTATGGTTTGGGCCTTGCTGTCTTGTTTTTCTTAATGATTGCCGACAAGTACTTTCCTGTACTGAAACCCAGCAGGTTTATGAGCACCGGGCAGAAATCAATAGACAAACCTTCAAACTTGAAGCGTTTTCTTCAGATCCCCCATGACCTCCACCCATCTGGGGCTTTGTTGCTGGACTCTGTTTGTTTTCACGCTTCAGATCCCTCGCGTCTGTCCCCAGGCTGCTGGCACCCTTCAAAACATGCATGGCGCGTTCTGACCACCCGTCGTCTGACCACCCGTGGGCCCGAGGCGGCCAGCCAAGAGACGTTATCATGAAAGGTGGAGATCGGGAGTCCGTCTTCTCCGCGTCTCCTGGCCGACGGTCGGACCGGTCGGACGAGGTCAACGACGGACAGCACAGAGGTGGATGATGCTGGACAGGTGCAGCCGGCGGGTGGTGTTGGGATTTCTTGGAAGACGAAGATCTAAGTGTTCCGAAATGTTTCACACAGCACAATGGAATTAATTCTGATCTTATCCCAGTCCGGCATCCTCCACAGCCCTACCGGCACCCAACCTCCTGTTTTGCTGCGACTGGTGCGAATTGGTGCCAGGTCTAGATTGATCCTCTTGAGGGTCCCCCGATCTCGCCCGAATCACCCGCCCACCCATCGCCAGCGAATGGGCCAGCCAACTATCGTGCAGATCTCGGCCGATTCTCCCAACGATCGCTCCGCGCGACCTGGTGTCTTTGACGAAGCTTGGCTGTTGTGGCTCGACCCAAGCTTCTGTTCCTGCCGGCGGCATTGACACGAGCTGCCCACTCGCCCCTGGGAGAGGAAACGTGTCTAGCTGCCTAGCGAAGAAGCCACGAGTGTGAAAGACCTGGATACGTCTACACGAGCGGAATGTGCTTTCCGTGCACAGTGTGCTCTCCTACCCACGAAGCAGCTGAAGTTCCGTGTTTACTACTTAGTATACTACTAGTATATAGATGGTGCTGGGATCCAATCCAAATCGGCGCATTGGGAGCGGCAATGCGCTGATTTGAGTCGCTAGCCAAGGTATCCGATCACGGGCCTCAACTTTAGTAATAGTGTTATGAGCTGGCTAAGAAGCAAAGTGTAAAAAAGCTATAAGAATATACAAGAATCATATGTTTGGGAAAAATACAAAAATTGTACAAAAAACAAACCAAACTCTGCAACACACCAAGGCAATGTTGCTTTTCTTTACTGGCCCGGCCTGCTCAAGAGCAGGAACAAATCATATTTATATGCTGTTTGTGGGTTCTAATCTTATAGAGTATGGCTTGACACAGGCGTCCTCCTTTTGTTGAAACTCTTGTCTTCGAAAGTGGATGCCAATAACAACACTGAAGTACACATGACCTAGCACAACTTCCATCTTACGTGAAAACTGTTGAAGGCTTCTAAAGGTTTGTGGTGTCTGAAGGAGGGCTCCTGTTGAGGGCGTTCTTCTCTTGTGGAGCTTCTAAGTGTGAGGCAACAACCTAGTGTTCATGCTCATTGTGGTCTGTGTGCCCTAGTCTTTTTTATTGTCTTTTGTATTGTTTTTGTGTTTTTCTTTGTATTGTATTTCTTTATGACTTTGTGATTCATTAGAGTTAGCTTTAATCCAGGTCATAACAATAGTGATGTCTATATATAAATTTAATGTCTATTGTTTGACTGCTAAGTGGGTGGATGCCCCAAGGAAACCCAAAAAGACATGCATGCGACCAAATGCGCCCCCTATGCATAACACGTGGGTCGGTTACCACATGCTTCAACCTTCCATTGTTCTGTTCACCACCCAAAGCCCGGCTGGATCTCTGGATCTTCCTCCTCAAACATCTCCGGATCCCATGGGTTCTACCTGACCTGAAGAAACCTCAAACATCTTCTCAAAGGACCCGTGGGACTTCTTTCTTGCGCGAGAGAGACAGGCGGAACTGAAGCCTCCAAGTCCCATCTCACTCTGGGAGACTCGTGACGTTGGAAACTGTATGGTGCCGATGGTTCACGTGTTTTCCGGGCCCGGCTGACCTCCAAGTCGCACATCCAACTTGTTGATCCTCTCCAAGAGGTCTGCCTCGATGTGTCATTCGAGGTCATGCATGTGTCAATGAGAGACGTTTTAAACCTGGTGCTCTTTGAAGATGACATCCACGAGGTGATAAGACTTGCCAACTAAGGATCTTGTAGTCATCCTGGGGAAGTACTTGTGCACTTCCCATGCTCCCCGCATGTCTTGTTGTCCGAGACCGAGACCGCACGTTTCACCACCGCTCGGGTCTCAGCAACATGGGACATCATGGGGGCACTTGAACAACGGCGTGTCATCGTTTGCTGTCGACTGGCTGTCGACCGAATGCATTCGAGCTTGGAGCCACCCATCAAGGTCCCTGAATCGCATCGAGCCACAAAGGTCCGCTGAATCAAGTGGCGTAAAATGGCCGTGTCGGCCAGCCTCCACTCGAGGCTGGATCGCTGGACGAGAGTGGAAAGGTGAGGCTGGGCTATGCTGGGCTAGAATGCATAGCCCGAAACTGATTGTGCTAGAATTGAACAAGGATGATTGTTTTCTTTAATAGAAAAAAGATCCAGGATGTTAAAGAACAAGGACAAGGATGTTCAAGAGTTCTGTGTTGTTTCTTCTTTTGTTTCTTCACTATCTCTCTTTCTGTCACTCTGGACCCACGGCCTGGGTGTCGCATGGAGGTTCACACAAGCCTTGGTGGAGCAAGGAAAGCCAGTGCGGAAGAAGCCTGGTGGTGTTCATTCGAAGTGGCACACACCCCTCCGGACCCACCCACTTAAACATATGTATACTTATGTGTATTACTACTATATACTGTAGAATATTGTTTACTATATTTTACTATTGAGTGTGTGATATTACATTCATTCAATCTTACTATAGTCTATAGTAATTTAGTGGCTCCAAGTTAGTGAGACTATATAAACTGTTTGAGTGTTGATGAATAAACCCCCACGACCAGAATGGTGTTACATTTTCAGTCCTGGCCTGTTGTGTTTATTTTAAATATGCAACATAATTGAACTTTCAACATTAATTAGGTGGATCACAAGTTTCGAGATGAGCCTGATTCCCTTCTTTTCACTGCCCGAAGCCTTAAATAATGCCGTCACGGCTGGACAAGCTCAAAACGCAGAGCCAACACTGACACACGCACAGCCGTGAAGAATGAGGCCGCTCTGCACCCGAACCTATGGTTTAGCGGCACAGTTGGAGCCCTGCACATCAGTTGAAGCCCTGCCATGCTTAGGCGAGTCATTTGGGAGCCAACAAGCTGTTTGAGGGGTCCGCGACCGTTCGTGATTAGTGATGCTTTGGACTTCGCCAACTCATCCAGCTCCGCCAGCCAAGGCCCCACGCCCCACAGACGTGCGGGGTATGGGCTGTCCATTGACCCAGCAGGGACCTCTATGCCACTATCCAGCCTTCAAAGTGAGTCCCTGGGCTGTGGCCTGACCAATGAGGATAAGTTGAATTCGTTCAACGAAGGCCATTGTCTGGCCTCTGAGGACAACTCCCCTCCTCCCTGATCAAGGCCAGAACGCGTGGTGCACTGGTAGGGACTTGGGGGACTTTGGGCGGAATAAATTCTGGGAAGGCGCTGAGAAGAACTCTCGCATCGTCACTTTTCCCACTCGCTCTTGGTCAAGGATGTAGAAAATGTCCTCGGGTGCGTGCACCCTATGTTCAACCAAGCCCTGACGAGATCAAAGACCCCAGAAACTCTAGACACAGTTTCTCAAGTGCTGCATGCTGCGAGGCTTTACCAAAATAACATCAAATAATAACAGTCAGATGGATTTGTCCCAGAATAAGTGAAGGAATTAGGTGGCCTCGGACTCGTTTCCAGTTTGGGAAAAAACGCCGCTCCTCACCTTAGGTAGGCTGCAGTGAAGATCCGCATACAATCAAACCTCTGATGGCCCAAAGATAAGGAGATGCACCAAAACACACAAATGGATCACATGCAGATGTTCTCTTTACGGAGAACCCTTCGCAGGTGCTTTGAGGGAAAAAAGCATCTGAAGAACACACAAATCGAGTCTTCAGAGCGAAGTGGCTTCTGTCACCACGCGGCACACCGCGCAAGAAACCCAATTCCACGCGCGACGGGTTATGTCGGGGGTCCTTCGCCTGGCTGTCGTCTAGCTCAAAGGCGGTGAGGTAAGCCTTCATCTCTTCAGATTCCAGCCTGATCAGTGGCTTAAGTGCTGATCAGTTGCCAGGAATTGGAGAATTTGGGCGAGTTCTTCTTCTCAAGATGTTGGTTAGTTGATGTTGGTCATACACTGGATTCTTAGGTTTTGCCAGTTCACCCACCTCCCGACGAGGTGAAGAGATGTTCAGCTGGCAACTGCATGCAATGCAACATTGAAACGGGATGTGGGACTAGGAATGCTAGTTGATGTGTACCATGGTCCCTTCAAACAAGCCATATCTAGATTTCAGAAAAAAAAAATCACTCAAATGGTCCAGGTATTGTCGCATGTGACACCCTTAGCAGCCTCTGCGCGAGAAGGCACCCCTACAGCAAGAAGGCAATCCCAACGTCCCCGGAAGTCATTCAACGTCCAAGTCCCATGGCGGAACTCGCCCCGCGGTGGATCTCCAAGTCGCTTCTTGCAGAATTCCTGCCACGTGATGAGTCCTGAGTGGGGCACGTGAATGGCAAAGAAGAAGCGAATCAATCGTCGGACTTCGGTTAGATCTGATGGCAACAAGAAGCATCATCACCACTCATTACATGAATTAACACTGCCAGCAGTTCCAAAGGGCTGAGGAAGTATATAAACAATGATAAACACCACCCCTTTGTAGTTCCTGTGGATGATGCTGGTTGGATGTTACAACGAGACACACCCTAGATTAGACGTACTGTTGCCTGAGTTGATTGTTGGTTCATAAAGCCCCGAAGGGGTGGAGATGCTTGACCATCCCAATCCTGGTCTACTATAGGGGCTTTTCCATCCAGATGATGTTGACATTCGTCCTCCAACCACTTGCCACAAGTACAAATACCTTGCGTTGTCTACCACCTGATCTGCGTCCCTGGACACAAATAGATACAGTCACCCGATGCCAGATGCCACTGGAAGATATGCCACTCCATTGGCTGCTGTTCAACCTTCTTCAACCACCACTGCACCACTACAATGTACTTAAACATGGCATAAGTATGTTCATGGGGTGTCTGGGAAACATCGTCCCAACCACACTCCCAAAGCCATCTGCAGGTGGTCAAACGACCCCACTGACCTGTGACGGTCAAAACGTCCGCACCAAGTAACGGTCGCCATCGTCAAAGGAAAACTCTCCGTGTATGAAGATGGAGGCTCGTGGCGTTTTGATGCCTCAAGTGTGTCAGGCTTGGCCCCAAAGACCAAATAGAAAGGTCAATCTCCTGGCAAAATGTATTGGAAGTCGTGTACGCATGCCTTTGGGCAAGAAACTCCCCAATGAACACATCTTCTCAGTTTTCGATGTGTGCATGTGTGTACTCGTCTGTATTCATCATGCTTTGGCGGACGCATTGTGTCCAAGGGACGCTCAGGAGCTAAAAGCCTGCGCACATGCTTCAACAGGTCCTGAACAGTGCCAGCGCGGAAAAGGCCCAAAAGGTCTGCAGGGATTGGAACATGCGGCTACAAAGCATTTTGGGAAACAAAGGGGTCTGGATCCTGTCTCAGCACCTGGAATAGTCACCACTCACCGATTGGCACCTGAATGTTAGGGCCGGTTTAACCTGTAGAGTCAGGTGCTGGTATAACATATTGTAATCAATAGTTGTTTTAATTGCCTGATGTCTTCAGGTAACCATTGGACGTGGAGCGGATGCTTTGGGATGCTTCGGGGCCTGCCTTCACCGGTGACCTTTTGACAAACACACCGCCTCGCCATCTCATGGTAGGCAGCTTTTTGCACTCCATGGCCTAGATGAGGCCGACCAATTGTCAGGTAGATGCAATTCCAACTGGTCAAATATAGTGGTTTCAAGAAGTAGATGGCACAAGTTACCCCAATGTCGGTGGTTAATATATGGACCCCGATCTGTCATCTTGGGGTCTGTGCCATCTGTTCTTGAAACCACTGCAAGATCGTAGACTAAGACCCCCGTGGGCCGCTTGGATCTTAAGAACTGCTTTCAACTTCGATAAAGACATGTTGGAAGACTGAGCACCAAGGTGATGAGTTTTTCAAGGGCATGGCTCGGTGGTGTCCGACTCCCCAGATGCTGCGCCCAAAAAAGGACCCCTCCTACCTCATACCAGCTTGGATTAGCTCTTTCTTCCTGGAAGGTGGGAAGTTCAATACCCCCAAAACCAAAAACCTCATCAAACGTCCTGCCAGTGCTTTTCTTTCCGCAAACCGGCCTGCCACTCCCCACATCCCATGTCTCGCCGTCTCCGCTCCTGATTCTTCTCCTCCCGCGCAATGCGCTGCGCGCCATCCACGAAGACACCGGTGACTAAGTTCATCATCACCTGGGTCGCCGAAGCCGAAGACGCCCCTCCGGTGGCCACGGCCACGTGGCGGTGGCCACGGCAGGAGCGGTGGCCGAACCTCCGCGGGTCGAACGCCGTGGGTCGATCTCTGTCTTGGTCTGACACCATTTGGTGTAAACCCCTGAATCAACAGCCTACATTAGACATGCTGAATAATCAATCTATCTATGCATGGAGCTGGCCTAATTAGTCTACACGCCATTTCCATTGGTTTGTGCTGGCTTCTTCACTTGCGCGGAAAGTCTGCCGCTGAAATCGCACGACCAGGGGCTAGAGTAGCGAAGGCGATGAAAATAGAGAAGACCAAAGTGTTCCTCAGTCGCAAGAGGACCCTCTGACACATAGGGACCTGTCTCAACACCACTCACGCAATAAAGACCATGATGTGTATACATCATATATATATATAGAGATATGTATGTGCATACATATATATATATATAGAGAGAGAGATGTATGTGCATACATATATATATATATATGCCGCCACTGTTTCTGTCTGCTCTTCTCAGAAGAACGTCCACCCCTATTCTTTTTGCGAGAACTTGAGATCAAACATTCACATGGAAACATCCGATCATAAATGGTATTATATTGCCACGCTACCTCCCTTCCCAACTAAGAGTGCCTCTATGACTCTATGACTCTGCTGGCGACCAAATCTCCGACCAAAGCGGAGCCCTTGATGCTACGTGTGGCCTATAGATTCCACCCTGGGCCAAAACCTCAACTCCCTCCCAAGTCATTGCCCAAAATTGCCTGCAGCGGCCACCAAATACTACAGGATACTACCATCCCTGGCGTGTGGGCACTGGCATTCACCCATGCCGCAACATAAATGCTGAAGACCCCACTTGAATCGTGTCCACTGGGTCTGGCAAAATCATCAAATCAAGAAAGAAATCTCCTCTCGTCATCCTCCAACATGAAACCCGACATAGGTGTTCCAAAATAGGAAGACCAAACAGATGGGCTTTAGAGGCGTTAGTTGTATGTTATTGTCAGATTTGTCAGTGGCCTTTGGCAGGTCTCCGTTTATAACTTTGGACTTACCAACATCACATGTGTTCCCAGATGCGTTGATGTGCTGCTCCCCACATAGTCGTCGAACACGGAGATGAAATTGTGCCTCGCTCTCGAACGACCGCTGGTCCGAAAACCGTCCAATCCTAAAAGTAAAAAATTGGTCGTTGCCTTGTTGGCATGGCATCAGGGTGGGGTAATATGATATATACGTTCAATTAATTAAGTTATATTTTGGGTCTATCCAAATACCTGTAACAGTGGATGATGGTTGGTAAAGGCCTTGTTCAAAAATAGTGATAATTGTTTACTGACTGTTACAGGGAATAGGACAGACCCAAGTTATAATATCATAATATCAGCACACTAGACTTAGAGTCTTGGAGCATTCTAGAAGGCAACCTGTAGATGTCAATGTGTGCATGTGGCACAGAAGGCTCAAGACACCACCCGTCTCTTATCCCAAAACACCTCTTCATCCACCACCAAGCACCAGCGAGAAGCTGAGGAATCGTGCCGGAGCAACCAAATCCGCACGTTGTGCTTGACAAACACATGCATTCTTGAAACTATCACGCGGGTGTTCTTGAGCAATCTCCAAATTGAATTACTTACCTATGATCACCTGTTCCTCTTGACATTCTTCTTGCAGAATCCTATGTCATGTTCAAAGCCACGTGGGACGTTCCCACAGTTCACCGTACCACACACAACCAGTCTCCTCAATCTCCTTGCCAAGGCTCCAGTCATTGCCACCAGTGATGGCTTGGAAAAGGGACAAGATGGAATTGCCAATGGATCCTCGGGCTCATCCCTCCCGCTCCGAGTTCACAGGTGAATCCACCGTGTTTCCCCTGGACTTCATCGCTGATCACGCGCGCATCGATCCACGCGCTTTCCGCGCAATTGGGTGCAGACGAGTGTCCCCAGGTGCTACCTAAGCTGCTGAAGTCCTTCTGAGGATGCTTGTTCCGAAGATCATAGGCCAACTCAGTGAAATAGACCTCAGGACGTTCCGAGTCAGATTTCGGCAAGAGATGTAAACAAACATCCGCCTCTCGCGATGTTTGTTGAACAAATGGTTGGATCTGTAAGACAGTCTCGTATTATATACAGTACCCGAGTCCTGATTCACCCACCCAAATCACCGGCTTCCGGTCACCTGCATGGCTGCGATTTCTCGAAACCAAGTCCGGCTGTCATCGTCCATCGGTGACTTCGTCTACACGACACCAAGATATGAATCCATACCCAGACACTCCATGGGACTGCCATATATGCCGATCAGTTGGGGTGGTTTTGGGGGTCGGGTCAATGTAGGCATATATGGCATACATGGAGTGTCTGGGATAGAACAATAGCAAATAATAGCAAGCATATACCAGCACCCTCCGAAAGGTCTCCTTTGAAATTTGGTGGCTTTTGGAGACTCAATAGTGGCAGGGGGTGACCTGTGAAGTCGGGTGCTGGTGGACAGCCTAATTCTATGACACAACTTCCTCCCCGTAGCTTTGGCGCTCTACGTGCCATCTCGCTCAGTCTTGGTCTTTCTACCTCTTCTGACTCAATTGACTCTCGCTGAAGGAAACCAAAAACACGTGATCCGCCACAAAAACCAGCGGCTTTGGCTTTCCAAGCCGCTGCCACGCAGTACATGAGGATGATCAGGAGAACCACCGTCCACAGGAAGCTCTTCAAAGACCTGCTGTCGGCGGCGAATTGCACAAGGGGAGACCGGGTAGTTGGAGGGCTTAGCCTGGCATGATCTGGCTGAGCCTGGCTGGTGAATCCAACTTATCCGATAAGACAGGGATCAGAGTACTGACCTGGTCCCCCAAACATCCAACACCAGTGCTACAATGTGCTATCTTTTTCCCCATGAACTACCCGGCAGGAACTGACACACCCCATTGTTTGAGAGAAAATCATCTTCCAAACCTTCTTCCAAACCTTCAACCAGCAGTTTCCATGTTTCGGCACTTGATGATGGCCTTGTTTGATGTCAAAATTGGTATTGATTTGGTGACCTTGCAGAGGCCTTTGAGGATTTTGCAGGAGAACTACACTTAACAATATTGATCACCACAAAGGGTAGCAAAGGATAGCTAATTCAATTTACACACAAAAATCACAAAAGCAACATTTGATCAACGCACTACGATGTACAGAAATGGTTGACAGGCACGGGTGGCCCGGAAAACCTCTCCCGGGGTCCTTTCGGGGTGGGTCCCGATCTGTCCCGATGACTTCTGGTTTCTGTCTGCGGTGCACTGCAGACCGTCCCACCCTCGGTGCTGAAAAATATGCTTCGCCAAGAGACGCTAGGATGAGATAGACCATGGACTTCAGCGCTGGGATCAAGCGTACCATCCGCACCAAGCGCACGATACGGCCCAGCCCTCGGAAGGGACTTCGGGGTTTCACTATGTTATATAAACCCCTGCCCTGCCCAGTTCTTGTGCGACCATCTGGAAAGCATCTTAATTCGTGAATTCTTTCTTCGCTACCCTGGCCAGCGATGGCCGGCCTATGGAAGTTCGATGGGGTATGAGTATATCAGTGTATCTGAAAGTTCGATGATGTTCTGAAAGCAGATTCTATCATGCACATCCAACAACAGCCCACTCCAATGGATTTTGCATGTAAAAACCGTTGGAGTCTACAGCCTCTTTTTGCCGTTGGCATGTCCCATCCGGACCATAGGGTGGGACATGCGCTTACGTCGTCGCGGTGCTGACTGCTCGAATGTGTGTTCGCATTCTTTCAAAGCATTCCAACAATCCAAGCCGTTCGTGGGCTGTGGGAGCTTTGGAACCTCCAACCTCAATTGACCTTCCACAGTCTAGAGTTCTACTGTATGACATCAGCCTCCTCAAGCATCGACCATCCCAGAGCTTTGGAAAGTTTTGTTGCGATGTTCGTTTGGGGTGCCCTTCGAATCCAAGGTGCTCAGCAGCCGCAGCATGCCAAAGCTTTCAAAGACCTTTCGGAAACTCAGGAGTGTGGAGAAACACACCTCTGTGCAGGCTGGATGTCCACCCAATCCACCACCTTCACGCGAACTTGAACACATGAGGCCCCCGCCTATAGGGGAATGGGGAATGTGCCAAAGATTGCCAAAGTATACGTAGAAACAGCTTCAATTGCAAACCCCCCTATAGCCTATAACCCCCTCCTTTGTGAGTTGTCACAATGGAAGCCCAGCATTCTTGTTGGCATTGCTGCAGGCTGAACCCTGTGGAAACTAATCATCAAACCATCATCTGAAACTCGGTACAACATCCACACAATGCTGCTCTCTTTGGGTGAGCTCATGTGAGTGCAGTACAACCCATAACGACCAGTCGGACCCATTCCTCGGCAAGCTGCCAAATGCATGTTTACAGCAATAATGAAAGCACTTCGCACACTAGCACACACGCCTCCACCTCCCTGTTGAATGAAGAACCCTGCACCAGCTTCACGTTTGCCCATCTTGATTCCCAACTCGTCTCCACCAAAACCTTCCTCGGGCCTCCTGAACCTCGGAATCGCTCAAGACCAGCTTCGTGGCCTAGCAACTCAAGGGATTTGATTGCTTCGATGGGGCACCATGTTGCTTCGGTGGACATAAGGCCACTAAACGGCACGAACGGCAATGCCGTTAGTCACGAACGGCAATGGTGAAGAACCAGGACTCGGAACCCAAAGAAGTGCTTTGGTTGCAGGAAAGTGGACAAAATAAAACTCAAAGATTTGGAGTGTCTTGCAGGGGGTCGCACACAAATGAGAATCACCCCGAAATCAACCCTCTCCTCATCTGCAACGCTGAAGACCACCACGAAGAGGTCAAAGACGTTCCACTGCCAACCGTCCCTCGGCAAAAAAAAACACTCCACCCGCCGCGGAGGCATTATAAGTGCAGTGACACTCCCAAAATGCTGCACATGCATCCCAACCTCACGTCTGTTTTTCGGGGTTCAGTGGTCTTCTTTGCTTCGCCGAGTGGACTTTGGAGCAGCGCATGCTGGCGTGTGGCTCAAAAACATGGCATGTGCCCATTTTAGTATTCCATCTCTACAAATTCACCTAGCTTACTCCCAGGTTAACACAACCCACCAATTTTGTGGACCCAAACCACAACCAACACCTGCACTCTCAGCAGCATTTTCCAATGCTCAGAACGCTTGATCAATCCTGCCAGGTGGGCCTGCTGGGTGGCAGCCCAGCAGGCCCACCTTCCCAGCCCAGGGCTTTGGTAAGAGCACTTGGGCTCTAGAGATGCTGATCGCTGCATTCACAAGCTGCATTCTTCCTTGCAGGACAAGGGTTCCTGTAGAGAGCACCACACTCCCTGAACATTTGGCAAGAAGGCCCTGCACCAGAGCGTTCAACAGATTCTGTCTTCTCCAGAAGTTGTTCAGAATTTCTTGGAGGAGGGTGGGGGGGAAAGAATTTCTGAACCCAAGGGAAACAAAGCGAAAATGCCAAACCAGGCACAAAACACTCAGGGCTTCTTGACACTTGACCCAACAAGCTCACCAAGTCAACAACAGGGTCGACAGCCAGGGTGAATTAGAGAGAGTGGTATTCTTACGTGCAAGCCCATAAGAATCCTACACCTCTACAAATTCACCTAGCTTACTCCCAGGTTAACACAACCCACCAATTGTGTGGACCCAAACCACAACCAACACCTGCACTCTCAGCAGCATTTTCCAATGCTCAGAACGCTTGATCAATCCTGCCAGGTGGGCCTGCTGGGTGGCAGCCCAGCAGGCCCACCTTCCCAGCCCTATCGAAGAATTGATCAAGCCCCCAACTGTCCAGGTGGGTTACCACAACCCTGCTCAAAGTCCTTCCAAGGAGCCTCCAACAACGTCCGCGCATTTATGCGGACTCTTCGAGCTGGATTAAAGCCTTCCAAGCGATTGCGGCTCAAGTCATCTGCCCATTCATTTCTCACTCCAGCAACGTACTGCGGGTCTAAACAGACGCCCAGGGCACAGCAGTGGAAGCCAATAGCTTGCAGCACATAACATAATGGGGCCTGCATAGTCAGCTTTTTTCGCGCACTAGCAGCAGTGCCCGAGTTGTCACACAGCTGACGCAAGCGCAAAGTGTAGCCCCCTGGAGTATCTTCACAGCCTGTCCGTGCAACAAGCAAGCACAACTGCGCCACTCCTTCAAAGGAGGCGATATCTTGCTGCAAGGTCGCTTTTGCGCACAGTCAAGCCGGCAAAGATGCTGGAACCAACTGCTCACTGAACCACGACACTTCAGACTTCCTGACATCAGCCGATGGACACCACCAACCACCAACGCCAGCGTGATGCTGGGTGGCAAATGCATCAGCTGCGGCTTGGCCCCGGTCTGGCTCCAACACCCGAAGAGGAATTTTGACTTGGCGCTCAACTGCGCAAAGAAAAAACTGTGCAGCCCAAGTGGAAGCCCGGTTGCGTGGAACCATATCCTGAGAATAATCATAGAAAACGCAGCTGATCGATCCCTGGCGAACCCGCGGAGTTCTCAAAGGCTCGCTGTCCAGAGTGGACACTGGGCAGTTCCAAACTGAATGGAGTTTCCATCCACGGAGCACATCACAATCCCGCAAATCCTGGGAAACATAGAGTCCATCAGTTAGTTTGGCGAGCAAAGCCCCAAATTGTCCGGTGGACAATGAGCGAAATACACAAACTGGCTTGAAAAGTAATTGGTACAAGCTTTGCAACCACGGCTTCAGCCAGTAAGCTCCGCCGCAAAACCAGACAAGGAGGCCCACGCAACGCTCGACATGTTTGCGCGGCACCTTGCGCCGCACCGATGTCAAATCTTGTAATAGTCCCACCAACATCTGCCGCTTGTTGTCCGGCAATTCAGCTTGGCCAAGACCCCAGTCAAAAGACCAACCAATCCACGATTGCAAGTGGCCCACGCGCACTTTCTCCCAAGAGAGAGGGACTCCAAGCGCTACTAAGAAAAGGAGCAAAGATGTAGCCAAGAGGGGGCACACCCCGGCAGGAAACAATGCTAGCCCATCATCCACGTAGAGGAAAAAAACCGTGCTTGACCCAGAGAAATTGGTGACAATGCCGGACGAGGAAGGCACCAACCCGCGAGAACCAGTAAGCTGCCCACCGACATCCAAAATAGCAAGACCTGTAGGCAAACCAGCGGCCTTTGACCACAAAGCAGGATAGACCCTGCTCCGCAGGGGCAACCTTCACCAGCTTGTGAGCACCCCTCACATCGAAGTTCAGTGCACCCCAGCACTCCCCAGGCTGGGTGAGTGACATGAAACGTTGCACACTTTCAAATGTTGGCAAGCGTACCTTTTCCTCAATCACACAACGGCTGTTTGCGCCAGAGACGGTGCCGTCGCCAATGAGACGAGGTTTTTTGCCAGGTGGTTGAGCAATCCCTAGTTTTCCCGCAGCTACAAGGTCACCCCAACGCAGCTTCGCTTCAGCTTCACCGCCAAGAAGTTCAAAAGCATGTCCTGCTGCCACGTCTTTTAGCATGAGATCAAGTGTGAGATCTTCACGGTCAAGTCCACTACGCCACGGTTGAACATGAATGGAAAGGTCATCTAATTGGGAATCCACTTCGGTGCAAACAGGTTCCCAAATGCCAGAGGCAGGGATTGGCTCCACCACACCAGTTGGAACCCCCTGCACCAGTAATGGCGGCAATGAACTATCCACATCGTTGCAGTAAGCACCCAAAGCTGACCAAACGTCCAGGAGAAAAGGTTGATGAGGACTGACCATGTCACTACAGGCAAAACCCTTGCTCGCGAGAAAGGTCAACAAAGTCTGTCGCGCTTCAGAAACTTCCATTGCTGAGAAAAGCATCTCATCTGAAGGTTCACGCGAATGCTTCTGCAATCTGCCGACTGCGCCCCAAGAAACTACTAAGGCTTGGAATTGATTCCGCAAGTCCCGCAGCAGGTCACGCGCACCGCGCGGCGCTAACCAATCAGCAGACGAGGCGCAGCCACCACCATCCGGAATAGGAAATTCCGCACGTGGCGCAATGGCTCCCCGCCCTACGCTGTCCAATCTAGCGACAGCCGCCGCTGCAGGAGCTGAACTAGTTACCGCACCTAATTCGGCCGCTTGGGGCACGCAGGACAATTCTAGCTCACGTTGATCCAGCATAGATCTCATTTCATTGGCTTCATGATCTAGTCACTCGGCGTGTTGGAATTTGCAGTCAGCACCAAAGGCGCATTTGCCAGTTTTCTTGAAGGCAAAACACTGAGATTGAGCTCGCTGCTTTGGCTCACCAGTCAGCTTGCCCTTGCCCTGGTTGTCCCGTTGCTTCTTGCCATCAGTGAGAGGCTGCGGCAACCGACGCTTTGGCTTTTTGACCACAACATCCTCTTCCAAGCCGGGCAACGCTTTCTGCACCAATCTGGGCCTCGGGCCAAGATAGTGACGAAAGAAATCTTCACGAACCACGCAATCAAGGGCGGTGTCCAGGGACACTCCATCACGAAGCACCTGCTTGAAGACTTCAGTCAACACCTCCCGGTCGGCATCCTCAGCTTCAGTTGGGTTTGGCGCTCTCCAGCCCGCGCCATATTTGCGAGAGTAATGACTGATGAATTTGTGAGTGTACGTCAGCCAATTTTGCAAATGACCGCCACCACAAAGGGCGTAAGCATGTGCACGAGTGCAAAGAATTTGAAAAATGCGATGGGGCGACCCCCCCATGTCCAAGTCCCATTCTTCACCACACAGACCTGCTGCCTCAGCCAAGACCTCCGTCAGATCCCTCTTTTTTGTGCCTGCTTTGCGGCTTTGGACACCCCAAAGCGCAGCTTCGGAAAGGATCCGGCGCCATGCGACCCAAGCCCAAGATTTCTGTTGACATTGGCTCTGGATAGTCTGCAGATAGGGCAAAAAAGGGGTTGTCTCGGGAGTGAGCGCGGCTCCTGGGTAGTTGCTTTCAAACACTTTCAGCAAGGCTTCGCGATCCGCAGCACCAAATTTGGCTGGTAGACTCAAGGAGCCCAACAATGGCAAATGCTTGGCACTGGCAGGAGCCGGCAATTCTTCACCCGAACTCTTCTTCCAAAACGCGCGGAGGTCTCCACATGTGGGCGATGTCAACCATTCCGCATCGTCCAGGTCCTTGAACGAAACCAACTTCAGTTTGAAACGTGTAAGCCAATCTTCGAAGACGTTCGAGTCGACAAAGGCATGCGCAAATGAGGCTTTGCGTTTGAAACCCATTTTCAATATAGCCTCAATCACTTCCTCACATAAGCCCTCTTCTCCCATGGCTTTGCTCCACTCGCAAGCCATCACCGGCAAAGCAAAAACAAGTCAAGCTGTCTATCAACTAAGCGGAGCAATAGCAACTTCTAGCTTTCTCAAGCATAGAGATTTGTATGCAAACAAATGTTGACGCGAGCGCGCCGCACCGGCTACCGCAGCCAAAGGGTAAGGGTAACCCACTTAAAAAACAACCAGGCAAGGTTCACAGACCAAAGGCATGATAGAAACAAGGCGCACACGGCCCCTACCTGGAGTACCACACTCCAACAAGAGCACACAGCTCTGTTCGCAAACAAAAATTGCAAAACCAGGAGCACCGCGCTCCAAGGAGCACACGGCCCCGTACCTGGAGTACCACACTCCAACAAGAGCACACAGCTCTGTTTGCAAACAAATTTGCAAAACAAGGAGCGCCGCGCTCCCAGGAGCTCACGGCCCCTACCTGGAGTACCACACTCCAACCAGAGCAACCAGCTCTGTTTTCAAGGAGCACCGCGCTCCGACCAGAGCACACGGCTCTTCCCAACGCAGAGACGCTTGGGTCTCCAAATTGCCTTTTGCGTCAGAACCGTGAGTACCAGTTCACAACCCAGCAGCACACGCCGCGTGAGAGCAAGGCAGAAAAATTTCTTCGCTTTCTGCGGGATTGGCATGCCAAACTTCCCACCGTGGAGGGCGCGATCGCTGCCGTGGGGCGCAGGCTCGCCCATACTCATCCAGGCCAAGATTCACAGCTGCGTGGAAGTAGGAAGTAGCTATTGACCACGAAAACACCGCTGGCCATGGTCAAGGCGGGGGGTTCAGCAGCCGCCGGAGCATCTACGTCCTCCAGATCAGATGCACAAAACTCTGAGGAGGAAGACGAGCTACAAGACGATGTATCTGTCTCGGTTCCAGAATCATTTGCATCAAGACCAGGTCCTGCTGCAGCCAAACCAAGGGGCGTCCACACTAATCGATGGAGGGGCCCAGAAAGAGCCGATTCCGGCACAGGCGGCAATGAACCGCGCGCTTGCGGCGTGAGGGGAACCCACCCGCCACGAACGGAGTCTAGTACCTTCAATTGAGCTCTCAAGGCTGGGAGGACATCGTCCCGGCTGTATTTGGTTGTCATCTTTGACCCGCTGTCGCCTCCACGATGGTGACCCCACAAGCGACGCTGAACATGGTCCACGTCAAGTTGAAGGGCCCAGGTTAAGCCTGTCGTTTTCAAGCTGTGCAGGGTATAGTTCCGCGCTTGCGCGGTCGAAAGGCCACCAATAGCTACCAGCAACTTGCGAAATTGCCCTAATGCGTAAGCGAAGCTGGCACGGGCACCACTAGGCCCAGGAATCAAAAAATCACCATGTCCAAGATGGTCACATAGATGAGACACACCCTTGTCCCAACAATCATGGATCCCCAGAGTAAGCACTCCGAAGGGCATGCCATCCTTGGAAGTTTTGGTGCGATAACACCAGCCTCGCAAAATGCCACGCTCAATTTGACAAGAACCTAAAGCAAGTCTTTGAGCATCACTAAATCTCAACGCGCCCCAAATCATGAGCAGAAAGGCAACTAAAGCCAAAGTATCTTTGGTCACCACGGAGTCCAGATCTTTATGGATTTTTGTTTCAAATGCAGAGACCACAGAAAGTGGAAGAGGCAGCGCCTCTTTACGTGGACTCAAACTCGCTTGCGGCTCGCACCAGGCCACCACTACCGAATGCCCCAAGGTCGTCAACCAAGCGCCCCAACCCATCAACGCAGCCACAAATTTCAATGAAGCAATACCATTTTTTGCACCACGTGCAGTTTTACCATTGTACAGCAGAGCTTGTACGTATCCCACAAAGTCCATCAATGGTGGATTGTAAGCAGGCCACTCGTGATGGCAGGCAAAGTCAAGCCACAAACGCCAACTTGGCAAGTGGCGACGCAGGGTGGAAGCCGCTTTCTTTGATAGCATACGCATCAAGCTAGGCTGCGCCAAGCCACCCAAATCCACAAAATTTGGCGCGTGTGGCAAAAATTCTTCAAGCAGTCCAGCCCACAAGCGTACCCACTTTTGCGATTCAAACTCATCTGAACGCGCAGCACTTGCACAACTGTCGCGAACATGCAGCGTCATAGCCCAACGTGATGCGCCAACGTATTCAATGGCTGGGGCTGCAGCAATCTCTGACGGAGCGAGCGCAGGACTGTGGGAGAACCCCCGCTGCCGCTTGGGGCAAGGCAGTCCCGGCCGCAAGCTGCTCACGTCACGAGAGGCTGCACGCACCGGGCGCGAAGGCCGCGGTAGCGGCATCCCAGGTCAGCAAACCAAAAAAGAATTTCTGAACCCAAGGGAAACAAAGCGAAAATGCCAAACCAGGCACAAAACACTCAGGGCTTCTTGACACTTGAGCCAAAATGCCAAGTCAACAACAGGGTCGACAGCCAGGGTGAATTAGAGAGAGTGGTATTCTTACGTGCAAGCCCATAAGAATCCTACACGCTATCCCATTGGCATTCCAGGTGAAGTCAAGCAGCATCTGCAACTCTCCAGGTCCTACAGTCCTATGGATGAGCCATACATCCACTCTTTTTGGGCAGATTGTATATGTATACAATATAGGTCAATAGATGTCAATAGAGATGTTTTGGGTCAATGTCCTATCCAAAACTCCCATGGCGGCCATGTTTCAGAAACTTCCCCGGACGACCACCGAAATGCTTCCAAGTTGATCCACCAAAAAATGAATCACCTCCGCCTCCAACCCCTCCTCCAACACCTCCAGCCACCAAGCCACATACTGAAGAACTTCTTACCATATGCCTTTGTACGCAGCAGTAGCTCGATCACAAAGATGGAGCAGAAGGTCAAATCCTGGGAAGCACGAAACTGCCCGTTGGGGCGACCTACCTGACGTGGCTCCATCTTGACAGAAGGGGAAGGCACTAGTCACTAGTTATCAGGGACAGACTGTCAGATTTCAACATAACGAAGTATTATTGTTGTATAGCATTGTAAACGCAAACGTTTAAACAAACATTGCATGAACCGAATGTACTGGATAAGGCAGTTATATAATCTTAATTAGATACAATAAGTCTGCGTGCCAGGTGTTGTGTCTCCCAGGCTGCATGGGAGTGTGCCGTCAACGGTAGGCCCGGTAGGCATACCCGCAGTCAGTCTGATCCACGGAACCGGATGGCTCAGTCGACTCTGTTGGTCTGGGATCACAACGAATCGACCTCTCTTGAGGTGATGCATGGTGAATCTGCATCCGCCGAAGCATGGACTTCTCCTCTCCAGAACCTACAGACCTACAAAGTGCTTCCAAGGGGTGTGTCCTGGCTGCAAACCTAGTAGAATATACAGTAAGTGTGGGTCGCCCAGCCAGGTGATCCCTTACAGAAGCAGCGACCTGGTCGGATGGTGAACAGCGACCTGCCCTTCCCCTACCGATTCACACGAAGACCGACCCCCTCCACCATCGGCCCAGTGGCGATGACCCTGGACCAGGCAGGATCGCCTCGTGGCGATAAGAAGCCCGTGGCACTCCGAGGCACGGCGGAGGGGCGGGGTACATGGAAGACTCCAAGGAGGGTTATATAGGGTGGTTGCCTCTCTGAAGCATGCTTTTGGACCAAAGGGCTGGGCAATTCTTGTAGCGAAGCACATCTGCACACCATCTGCACACGGTGTAGCTTTTGTACTAAGACGCTGGGTAGTGCTAAGAGTGGAGGGGGCTGGCAAGCAGCTGTGTCAGGAAATGTCAACAGCACATCTGTCTGGATAGGTATATCGAAGAATTCACACATTCACCTTGCACCCCCTTTGGTGGCCTTGGTCTAGCCGTCTAGCCCCCATCCATCTTCCAGGTCTTACCGTCTCATCCCTTGCCAATGCATCGCTCCTCGGCCCCCGAAAGCTGGGGCTGCGGCGAGCTTCTCTAGAGACCAAATCCTCGGGAAGGGACCGAAAGCGTGGCGCTTTTGGTGGGATGGACCGATGGACCGGGATGGACCAGTCGGGAGTCGGACCGCTGGACCCTCAGACGCTGATGGACCACACGCAAGCGGCCGTGGACGGCGGAGGTAGCTGAGAAGGAGAAAGGCGCAGTGGAGCCATGCGCTGAACCAGCTACGGAGGTTTCAGATTTCAAGGTGTGGAAGTTATGCTGAGAACACTGCTAAGAACAACTGCAGAAGAAAATCAATTTAGAGCGGGAGAATCCCAACATCGAAAGGCTGGAATTTGGGATGATGCCACAATCTAGATAATATCTGATTTCAGTAAAGAGCCATCAATAGCCTCAAATCTGCAAAGGAAGGGCCGAACTTGCGTTAAGAAATCCAGACTACTTCAACCTATGAGGATCTAATTGAAGAAGTTATCCTGAAACTTTGTTAATCCGCAACTGCCTTGTCCAAAATCTCCATCCAAGGTGTGCCTACTTTTCGGGCCGTGGGCAGAAGCACGTGTCTTTGGCAGTGTTCGTAGGAAGTTCCCCCATCCTTCGGGGTCATCCTGGACGTCTCCCACTTGAAAAACTCTCAATTCGGCCAAGACACCACTTGGACGCCTACGATGATGGCATTCAATGCTAAGATGAATCCCATCACCTCAATCCGCCAGGTCTTTGCGGAGGTTCTCTTCTGGTGCCTTTCCAAGGGCATGCTGCTATTCAGGGCCCATGTGGTCCAATATCAGAACGTTCATCGTGAATCATCGTGATATCATTCATGTCAGCAGCTTCCTTAATCATTTTTAAAGGCAGAAAAGCCGTTGACATCACAACGACGAGATCCAACGAAAGGCCGGCTTGTTTCCGAACAAAGTGGAGGAAACTAGCCTTGAGGACCGATTTGCCTTCTTCAAAACATTGCTGCTTGTAGAGAACACTTTCCTGAAAACACGTTCTTCCCCAGGTCAATTTTCCATTTCCTGCTCAAGCATGTGCTAACGCGAACGTTCGCTCGAAGTTGTGGATGTTCCTTATGCTTACCAGGCTGGCAAGCCCTTTGATGCTGCCAAACCAAGGCACATAGTCAAAGTAGTCTTGGGTCACCATCCTCGCCGCCAAATGCCACGTTTTCGAGAACTGGCGTAGTGACAGTGGACCGGTGAACGCAGGGTTGCTAAGGGCTGGAACCCTTTTACGTCTTTCGGCAGTTACTGGTGGCAACTGAGATACACGGAGTTTCTGTAGACTGTAGATTGTAGACGACATATGAAGTACGGTCAAATGTTATAAAGTGCGGTTGTTTGTTTTCCCATGTTTTGCAACCGTGCTTAAAAAAAAACAAAGAGTATCAGTATCTGAGTATCATCTTTTTTGGTGAGTCCCTTATCGTTCGCCGAGGTTTGGCGCATGCCGCGCCGCATGCCCGCATATGAATGCAACGTTCCTATGCAATCATAGTCGTCGCGAATTTTGAAGGCACTTCATGTGAGGTCGGCAAGAAGTGGCACCTGACCTGACTGCCAAAATCCTTTCATGTTCCATGCTTTTAGCAAGGCATTATATATATACCTCTGCTCCTCCATCCAAACATACATGAAAGGTATGAAATCACAGCGAAGTCCAACTCCCTACACTGGCCCTAGGCCGGCCCTCAACAACCACCCAACCACCCTTTGAAGCCACGAGTTCATCCTTCCAAAGCCCTCCACACCCTCCCCCCCAAAACAGCCTTTTCAAAGCAACATGCACCAAGGACCACGGTGTCGACCGAAGCACGCGGCGGTGGTTCGGTGTCGGGTCGGGGTCGCTCGAACCACGCGCCGCGAAAACCACCTCTCTCCGCGGTCCTCTCGACCCAACCGGCATCTTCGTCCACCTGGCCCAAGCGACAAAGGTGGCAATTTCTCGGGATGAACATCCCCTAAACTGAGAAAGAAACGCAAAGCCAAACGCTCCATGTATGCAAATCTGGCCTACATGACTGCTGGTTTTGGGTGGTGAATGTAGACCATAGAGCGTTTGGGAAATAGCCCAACTTCTGGGAAAATTGCAGGGGTGAGACACTGTTATGTCCACAAAGACCCCCGGCAAATCCTCTCAGCTGAAAAACAAACACATAAAACACGTAACCATAAAACACATAAAAACATCATAAAGTCAAATTTGCGCATGTCCCAGTCCCCGTTGACCATGGTCCCATCTATCATCCATCCGGGAATTGCTTCTGTCTGTTTCCCAAACCTCTTTCCAATCACCCTCCTACAGTCCCACGTAGCATCACAAACTGAGAAGGAGAATTGCACCCATCTATGCGGGTGCAAACATGAAAACAAATCCTTCACTCTTACCTTCTCACCACAAGCTTTGGAGTGAGTACCTTCCGGGTACCACGGTGGTAACCTGCAGTTGGTGTTTTCGACACGGAATCTTCGCACAGCACTTCTGTCCGCTTCCGGGCGTCTGGCGTGGCAAACACCAAGGCCCGCACGTCCAGGCTTGCCTTGATGAGGTCCTAAGATCGGGTGCGAGAACTTGACAGTCTAGGGCCCTAGGATAATGTTTGGTATGTTTGGTGGGGTTCATATTTAGTTGTCATTTTGAAGAGAGAGAGAGAGAGGGGGAGGGAGGCCCTATGAAACCGAGATGATGTCAGATGGTAGGCGATGTTCCAGGCTTCCTACGCCCCACCTGTATGACATCCTATCTGACATGTGAACTAGCTACTGGACTAGCTCCTTGGTGACCGGTGGTTCCACAAAAAGTTCCACACTCTCGTGGAGGCAAAGGAACCCCTTGGTGATGTCTCGACTGAGCTGCTCCCCTGTGCTACCCCCATGCTACTCCCGGGGAGGTCTACGGATGGAGTTCGACGGAGCTGCGGTCTGAACAGCGCCACCCAAAACAACATCACAACGACTTGGATTTGTAACCTTGGAGTTGAGGGCGTTTTCTCAATGATTTGTTGAAGCCGAAGTCCCACCCCCACAGGTCATAAGCTCTTTAGGTCAGTTTAGGTGATTTGACCGATCAGGAGCACCCATCAGATGCCGCCACTGAAGGAACTTATATAACCGTGCCTTCATCCACCTGAGCCGGGATTTCAGCAGCTGCATGTTTCTTCATGCGGAGCTCCTGTACATTGCTCCAGGTCTGGAAATCCGAAGGTCATGGCCTCTGAAAGCATTCCTGCTCTGAGATGTTTTGCGCTTCTTTTCGCGCATGGCGAACGAAAAAAGAGCGCATGGCTGGATGAAACCAAAAACCACTTCAGAGTGCCTTAGAGCCTTACATTGATGTAGATGTCCACTTGAAGCGTCTGATCTTCAGATGAATCCAAGCCAACTCTTCGGGGAGGTCTTGCATCTTTGGAAGGAAAAAACTCATTGGAGGACATGTTTTGCAGCTCCACTGTCTCAATCAACCTCATTCAAGACCTCCCCCATCAAAGGACACCTGGTGCACCAGGCCTCTTTCATTTTTTCGCTTCCCCCCCCCCTCCGCATCGCCCTCAGGGCGCGCAGGTGGGGGCGACACCAACTGGCTCAGCGCCCGCTGACAGCTGCAAATCTAGGACAATAGGCGGATTCCACGGCCTTTGCCCTGTGAAGCGGCCTACGGTTTGCATGGTGGAGGCGTTGATGGACAAGCCACCTGGAAGCGAACAAATCTCCACAGCTTGCCGGAAAAATCTCAGTGAGGTTTTATATATACCGAGTTTGTGGCAAAAAAGTTGGGTGGAGTGAAATGACACCATGTGACAGGGGATGAACCATGTCATATTACCATCAAACTGACCATATATACGCACAAGTCGAGTTCTATCCTTTCGGCCGGTTTGTTCGTGTGGTTTTCTTTGAACATACCGAGATTCCCGAAGTGGTGATGGGCCGTGCGCGGCCATAGTAGCCATGAATGTGGCCGCAAACGTGTAAGGCAGGTCGCAGGTCTGAAAGTCGCTTCACCATCTCCTCAGTCCTGCGCAAGGGGAGAACGCCCTGGACCTGGATCCGGAGCAAAGGGTGCCTCTCTGGCCAAGTCTGGAAATCTCCCAGAAGGCCTATGTCACCTATGTGGCACAGTCAACACAAACGAAAAGAAAACCGCAACAATACTCTCAACCCAACTCCTTCAACTTCCTGAGCCAATCCCGACCCTACTCCCAACACTCAGCCCGTCCACATGGACGAGGATAACGGCCCATGGGTCAACACGATCTCCGCGCGCACGATCTCCGGCTCGGCAAGGAAGCGCTGACGGGCCTCCTGGTCCCCGGAATGGTCCAAGGTGATTGAGGGCTTGGCGATGGAGCTCTTAAAGCTTTGGGTCAGTGGAAAACCATGGAAAACCGGCCTTGCAGCTTCTGCTTGGTGGGACCTAGAACTGTCTGCAGTCTGACTGACGTGTCGTTTTCTTCCAACTTCAAGTGGGCAACTTGCAGGTTCAGAGCGTTTGACCTGTAGAATGGACCTCAGGGAAGGTACCAAATCATTATCTGCTCACATTTCTCACGCAAATGGATGATGATGAGATTTGGAGCACGAACGATCAAACATTACACTCAAATTTGAAACAGATTTTGCCCAAACCGGGGCCCGGCGCTCCTTCTGCTGAAAGGCGCGGTTGAAGCTTTTCCCTGCAGAGAGCGGCGCACCAAAGACGCGTAGCTCTTGTGGCCCGGCGCCTGAGGTTGTTGAGCCGCGCACGACGCGGGGGGTTCATGCTGTCAAATAGCATGAAGAGCCAAAAATGAACGGTTTTTTCTTTTCCGTCGACGGTCTTGGAAAACGGCCGGGGCATCCTTGCTTTAGACAACAGAAAGTGGGTGGGCCCATAACAAGGCACAAGAACAATGCACCACTATGGAACACCACTGAACCACCAAAACGCCAAGGCACCAAACCTCAAATCCCGAACTCCGTCCCAAGTGCTTTCGCAGCGATTGATTCCGGACCCCCTTTCGGCGGCTCCACGGTCCCACCGTGTGGTCCGTCGGTCCCTCCACCCGGTCCGTCGGTCCAAGTGACCCAAATCCACGGTGAAGGATCCCGAGGAGAACTCCAGGTACTGCACCGCGTCACCTGCGGGATCGGCGCCTCCGAGCGGTTTCAGAAACGACAGACAACCCGCCTCGCGGAGCGCGGTACACAGACACGGACAAGGACGGCGGAGATCGATCCACGCGCCCCAGCTGGAGAGAAATCGCACGAGATTCTTCCAATGTCATGGAAAAATGATGGCCCTTTGAGCTCCTACGAAGTACTATAAGTACTATATGTTGATGCATATGCACTGCGGGCCCGAACAAAGGAGAAGGTTCAAGATTTTGGAAGATTAAAAACCATCCATGGAGCAAGACCTGTCACGTCGATGTCTACAGCTACGTGTGCCCGTGTGCCCCCCCATTTCATTGAATGGAGCTCCCTCACCAATGATACCAAACCTCTACTCTGCTACTCTTGACTCTTGGCACTCTACTGCAACTGACTATATACTGTAACTGATGATGGGAACATGCCTCTCTTTTTGTCGAGGAAGTTGTTTCAAGCAAGCCGGGGGATCATTGTCCAAAAGCCATATCATTCCATACTGGCAAGTGGGAGCCATTTTGCATCATAGAACCACCCGCATGCACAGGTGGGTGGCCTAAGAGCTCTTGCGTGGTCTCGGGCCCCAACTCCTGTTGGCACAGATGTGCACAGAAACAAGCATCGCCTGCTGAACTGAGAGACTACTCTGACCCCAATGCATGGCCTACCCCCCTAGCGGATCTGAAAGAAATCGGATAGATGCATGAAAAAATGCATCTAACATGCTAGTCGGTTGGAAGACAAAAATGGTAAAAAGTGGAAGTTGTAACTATTCAAAACCTCTATGTCCAAATCCCCTGAGGAACTTGGAGCAGAGTGAGGATGTTCCGTTCCAGCTCGTGTGGATGCGTTCCTTTCAACAAGTCCTTTAGATTGAACCAAACCCTCGGCCAATTCACCCATTGCATGGATGTTCATTCGCTGACGTGCAACATCATAATCTATGTTCAACAAGTTTGGCCTTTTAAGGACGGAGTCTTGAGTCCACTATGATATGGTGTGTGTTGAAATAAGCTTGCGTTTCAGACCGCCCTGGCCGCCCTGGCCGTCTCCTCCAACCAAAAGTCGTGGTTCCCAGCAATCACGAAGCGCCGCGCGCACTCCGCCGAGCGCAGCCAGTCCCCAAAGTCTTTGAGCACTTGTTCGGCGTGTTGCCGAGTGGCCTGGTGAAGCAGATTTGCATGGAATACCCGCCATGAATACGTGATTTGCATTCCCGTAACCTCCACAGGGGGGCATGCCCCTAATCCAAAGATCCGCATGAATCGCAATCCCATGATGCCTCACACCAGGCAGAAAAAGGCAACAAATTGAAGACATGGCAGGCAGGAATGGAAGGCGCAAAAGGGTTGGCATGCACGTGAACAAGGAAGGCACCCTGCAGCAAAATGGAAAGAAACAAGGAAATGGAGGAAAAGGGAAGGTTTTGAAGATTGCGGGAGTGAAAGAAACCTGTTGAGGTGGAAAATGTTATGTAATGTTATACATCTTCAAACCCATGATCATTGCAAGAAATCAATCGCAGTTGCCCAGTGCCCAAGCTGTGCAATATTAAACTTTAACGAAATCCAAATTCAATTCATCATCTTTATATTGAATCTTTATATTGAATATATGCAGATATGTACACGACTATTGTTTAAATATACACAGTGTGTGTGTATGTGTGCATGTCCATATGCATTTCCGAGGCAACAACCAGTCAATCAACCTCGTTTTGAGCCCTCAAAACGGGCGGAACAAAGGCTACCTTCAACCAAAGTTCCCCTTCATCCCGCTGCTGAATCCTCCTTCACGGCCAAGCTGCGTAGCTGCTACAAGCCAAGACGTCTCCACTGTGCAGCACCGCATCGCAGGGTGGCAAACGCAGCCCGCGGTGGCGCTCGTGGGTGTCGGACACCAAGACCAAGCGCACGTGGCCCTTGGGCTTGAGCGGCAAGTCCTCCGCCTGCGAGCGCAGACAGCACTGAGTGGCGGACCCTGCGGCAAGGCCTGAGGTGGAAGACGGGACCCCTACATGTTCATAGATGGGGGCTGCTGTTGTCAAGTCATAGAACGTTCAGTTCTTGCTTAGAGTGTGCTTGCTTCTGCTAGGGCCCTATGCCTGCCCTTCTGGCTGCCCTTATCGTTGGGCCCATGGCCATGTATGGGCGTGTGACACAATATTATTCCACACAAGAATTGGTGGTGGGTTCCTGCTTCCAGAACACGTGGATAATGAGGTTGCAAAATTGGGAAGACTCGAATACCGGGCGGACTGCAAGAATCAGACTTCATCCTGAAAAACCACTCTACTGTACATACACATCTGGCCAGCTAAACCGCCGTAGACCATATATCATATATCACTCTAGAAACTCTATCGCCCAACAAATCGTCTCAACCGCAGGCCTGAATAGGAGAGTTGGCCAGCAAGCGCTCCTCAGATAGTCTTGTTCAAAGGCTTTTCATCAATGAACATCTTGGCGAAGCGCCCAGTGGTTGTCTGAGCCTCTACGTCCAAGAAGCCCCCCGCCCGCTGCAGTGGACGGATTCCGCTGAAAGATCTTAAATACCAACAGAGGTTCAAGAACTCTATAGACTATATCATCCCATAGGTACCCCAGTAGGGTCCTATAAGGTCACTTGACTGGTCACTTGACCCCTTTTAGTCTACAATATTCTGAATGTGCTTTTCCAGATCGCCACACCATCGAGCCTTGCATTGGGCTTTTTAAGTGGTTTCCAAGCATCTGAGGTTCCTCTCATGTAGAGGAAGCCGTTCTCCTGCAGCGTCCAAGATCTGGTGACAAACAAATTGACCGCCCCATGGAGGAACCATGCAGAAGACACTTGCAGAGAGTTCTTTTCTCCAATTTCCCAAGAACCTCATAGAACCTCTAGAACTTGTCCAACTCTGTCACGCGGAGACTACTCTTGCCTGACTTGACTGAGTTTGAGTCTGCTTCTTGACCCGCCAAGATCGGAGAAATCAGATCCTGTGCTCCTGTGCCCCCCAGGGTCTGCACTGGCCCCTGCCGCAGACTCAGGATGGAGCTCCAAGCCACATCATAGAGCCACCCCAGCATGGCGCCACCCCCGCGCGTGACGCGCCAGTCGCACCCAGCCGGGCCCAGAGAAACTGGTGGGGCCCTTCTTGGAGCCAAGCTGGAAGCCGTGAGGTCATGCAAAAGCAGAGTTGCATTGTAATGAAGTGTTCGACTTAGTGACTAGTTCTATCATGCCTATCATCCTATTTCACGGGTCTCATTATACGTTTGAAGTTGGGTCACAAACATGCCGCCACTGCTGGCACCTGCGGAAAGTATTCATGCCCTCCAACCTCATCACCCTCCTGAACTCTAGCATCCACTAGTCCCGGCCAAGGTAGTTCAAGAGTAAACACATGCCGAAGCCTGCCAACCCAAAAACATTTACCCTTAAAGCACTGGTCGTGAGGCTTCTCTTCAGCGGCTATACTCAGCTAGTCTTTTTGGCCAGCTAGCTATCAGTGCACAAAACATCCAAATCGGAGCAACCCAAAATCACCCAAGAAAAACCTTTGGAGACCTCTTTCATCTTGCCCCAGTCAATATATAATGGAGTTTGAACACACATGTCCACCAAGCCCCTTCTCATTGCTTCACCCCCCCCCTTCTCTTTGTGGCACCTCCGCGCGACCCTCGCCCCCCCGAGCACCGCACCCGTGTCGGTCGCCATCGCTGCACCAAGGGGCCACCGAAGACGGGTAGCGACTCTTGCCCAGAGGCACCGCTGGGGTTCGCTCTCCTTGGCCAAACTCCCTGGCCCAGTCCTCCTCGGTGGAAGGGAATGGCGGTTCCAAGGAGGGACGTCCTCCTGGAAGGGAGGGTGGGCCGATCTGGAAGCTTTTGCCTATTTTGAGGACCCACCCATCTGATAGTGACCGGATCGAGAGTTCCTTCACGTGATGGTCTGGACTTGTTCGGAAGCAAGGACGTTAGTTGGACATTACTCCCTCACATTGCAAAATCGTTTTCCGTTCGAGCGGAATTCCACCGTTAAGTCCCACCCAAGAAGAACATGTTGAAAAAGAAAAATTAACGTCCAAGCAATCACGAAGAGAGTGTTCATCTTTTTGGGGTCGATGAGCTTCTCTATATTTGGGTACATACCACCACCTTCCAAGGAGTCTATGTGGGAGTTTCTTTGGACTGTGGTAGTAAGATTGCCTAGGCTAGGAGAGACAGCAGCATGCGTCATCATGCATCACTGAGGCCCTGGCTGGAAAAAACTGTCCGAATAAATCCAAAAATGTTCAGAGCCCAAACTGTCCCCCCAAGCGACTCCAAAAGATCCTACCTGGACCTTCCTTTCGGGATGTCCCGTCTGGAGATCCACAAGTACTGTAGTGTGGGGGCCTTCTAGCCAAAATGATTTGTCGGAAGGTGCTGGGGTCATCATTCCTGGTGCGGCTGCTTGTCATGAATTCCTACCTTCGTCATAATCTATATATTTCATTCTATTTCGACGCATACCCGCCAGCGGGGTTCCGACAAAAGAGAGGACCCAATGAGACCGAGAACGCGCCATGAAAAGCAAAAGCGGTGCGCCAGGTGGCTTCGTGACAAAAAGCTGGCAAAAAGCTGGCGAATGTTGACTATTGATCCATCAATCCAGAATGGGTTTACATCTACTTTCATCTGACTCTACCAGAATGGTTTCACGTCTTCAATCATGTTCATGTGTGTTTTTCTGTTCATCAACAGTCCAACATGGAAGTTGGATAGCCCAAAGACCTGATCAGGTGCCTCGACCGAGTGGCCTTGACGTGGTCCAGGCTGTGTGTCGTGGTCGTTCTCTTGAGACGGGCCCTGGACGGTCAGGTGGATGGATCGGTCGTCGGCGTCGTCGTCGTTGCACAGCTGTGTCCGGAACCGGACGATGATGCCCAAAGACGTGCATTTCGACTCACTATATATAAAAGTGGAAGAAGTGCCCAGGTGATCGTCGGTCCAGATCAGAATCCCAACTCTCAGGTTACTACCATTTGCTACCTTTTAGGGTCATGGTGGTTTAATGGTTTTGGAGGGAGATGTCCTTCTTACGAGGCTGGGCTAGCTTCCACTGGATTCCAAGCGCAGCTGGCAGGTTGGTCTGAGTTGCTCCTGGACTCAGGCGATCATTGGCACCGATCATTGTGACGAACGACTAGCTGACTAGCTGGAACATGGCCCAACGATTGACGGGTTGGACTCCTCCAGGACCCCCCCCCCCGAACACTGAGCTTTTAGCGTTCTCTGCTTCTGGAGGTCGGTCTGGAGGTCTCTCTATTCCAGTACATACCATTGCAGAACATCACAAGCCCGTGTCACATGTTGAAACCCAAGCCCGCTCCACACCATGCGACCCACGCGTGGGACCCGTAGGTCAGATCACATCCGTTCGTCGTCCATGGGGACATCCCGTGGCAAAAGCCGTCGTTGGGCAAGGGAGCATTGGGCCATTCGCATGGCCGTTCACACACTTGTTCTACTGCGATGAATCGACCACCAGCTTGACCAACAAGACCGCCGGTCTGTTTCAGAGTCTTGTGCGTTCCACCATCCGAGAGATATATATCCTCCAGCACCACAAGTCAATGAACATCAACTCACAACAAACTGTCAAGAGTATGCGTTCTCTCCGGGTGACATCTGAGATCAATTGCGGTAGTAATGAGATCGTGGGAAAAACTTTGTCTTCTGCATCCACCGTCTTGGCCCATTGATCGCCAGCTAGCTCCTACCGGGCCCTACTCGGTCCTAGTCCTGCAAAAAGGCTGAGCTCTTAAGCTCACCCATCTGCCTCACCAATTCCACCCTCCACTCCCAAAGGAATTCGTCTCCAAAACGGTCTCCACCTCGCAGAGAAGCTCGCGCAGCTGGCCACGCTGGCGCGGATGTTGGGTCTGGACTCCTCCCAGGCTGTCCGCTTTCCGTCCTTGGCTCACGGGGAGGGACACTTCAATCCACTTGGAACAGCATTATCAAAAATTCAATAGACTTTCGAGATGGGGATTCACACATAGGGAAAACATGCGCCAATAAATGAACATCGCTTCACCCGAAGCAAAAGCAACACAGGACAAGAGCAATGCTCTTATGGCATGATATGGCATGGTATTCAGTCATACCTGGACAGCGTTTTCCATGACGTTCCCCGGTGTCGGTGTCTGGTCCAGGTCTTTTTGTGACCACCAGTTCAACCTTGTGGGGTCGAACGGGGCGCCGCTCCCATCGAGGACCGGCCACCTGGCGAGGACCAGCTGGGGCGATTTGGCCCAACTCCGGAGCTTGGAAATTGGAACATCCGCCAGAGAACGGGTCACCCAAGAGTGGCTGGACATGAGTGGCAGGCAGGCAGTTTGCCCACGTCTCGTTGGTACCCAGATTTCGGTGACCTGGTGATCCAGCAGAGACCCTCCTGGGTAGGTGAGTGACCCCGGAAAAGGAGCTTGAAGGTCCATCACCCTGTCCACGACATCGTGAAGGGGTGCAAGCGCGCTTCTTAGTGTCTTAGTGTTTTCACAGACAATTCTATTGTCAACTTGCTCTTTGAAAGGGAAGGTTACTGTCCTTGAATGTCCGATCTCAGCATCCTTTTTCACGATGCTAGGCTTGTGGTCACTGGATGAGACTTCAGTCAGAGGTGACCCGGTCCAGTGCGTCTCAAGGACCTCTGTCCAAGCATGCATGCCGGCGAGGCCATTGTCGTTTCATGTCCAATTCCATGATGTTCCAAAGTGTTCTTCCAAACGCCACTCCTCAAAGGCCACCCCCCTTTTGACCCATGTCTCTCGTCCAAGGCACACCACTCTCATCCTCCACATCTTCCACGTCTTCGAAGGTCACGCGTTCGTCCGGCACATGTGGGTGTGCGAAGGACCTCGCACCCGCCGCACCGAGGCGGTTTCCGGTGTGGGGGGCGGATTCGTGGGGTCACTGGAAAGTCTCTGAAAGCAAGCAAGCAAGTAACATCCCCCAGAGAACCAAGCAACCAAGTGAAAATTCTCGGTTGCTTGGTTGGTTACCAACCAAGCAACCTTGACGTGGAGAACAGTCACGAACATGACACTAGCTCAACTAAACCAAACCAGTCGTCAAGCAAGTTTTCTTCTATTTTGAGACATTCACTCACCTCCTTCTAGTGATTGAGGATGTGCAAGAACAATACCTCCCAGCTACACTGGGATTCCATATGTTCCTGCTTCTTCTCCAGGTTTAATGGGGTCTTGTAGAGTTTTCTAGCTCAGGCACTGGAGACTGGACCCTCCTAGAGGAGAGCTGAGCGCATTTCTCACGGCCGGGGCGCCGCGGTTTTCTTTGGTCCTCTCTCAAACATCCACTTTTTTCCATACTTGTCCCACCTTCACCCAAGTGGTTCCAAGCAGCGTGGCTTCGGTCTCCTCCTTGCTGTCGAGGCGGCCTCCAAATCTCTCTGCCACGCCTGCTGCTCGCAGGTCATCGGCCGAAGTCACACCTGTTGGCGACAAGAAAGGCGCTTCTGGAAAGCCACCCCCCAAAAAAAAACAAAAAAGAACAGGGTAAAGGGCCACAGCGGATCCATGGGGGTGGTTTAGGGATCCATCTTCAGTGATCTTAGCTTTACCTGGTGAACAGGTTAAAATCCTTGTGATTCTCCTCTATCTGGTTTCTGTTCTGGACATGATGGGACATGGAATTCCTTTCATCCACACGTACCAGCACCCCAACTCTACAGGTCTTAGTCTACTCGCAGGCAGGCTTCAGTCGCAGGTGGTGTACCTGTTTCAGGTTGCCCGTTCATACTTAGAAACTGACTGTATAGACCGTTCGGCAACCCGTTCGACAACTGTCTTTTTCCAAGAGCAAGCACCATGGTTCAGGATGTTTGGTACTCCCCAAAGGCCCAGGTGAAGGTGGTGAATATATGTAATTACATGAAAATTACATGTAAAACAACGCATAACGGGGTAGCGGGCGTCTCATGAAGTTGCAGGCTCCAAAAACAGCTAGGCCGCAGGCACATCTCCGAACCAGAGGACCAGCTCGCGCCAGCGAGGTGCCAGGTATTGCCAGGTCCCAAAAGAATGTGTTGCCTTCTTTTTTTGTTGTGATGTTGGTTGGTTATTCATATGTAATCATTAAGAAAAATGTTAATGTAATTATATAGATATAGAATGTGATATAGATCTTCTTATGGGGGGAAGCTGGTCCTCTCTGGATCTTCCCATCTCTGCCAGCGCTGGAATAGCCTGAGCGCCCCGCCACGTCCGGAGTAGCCTGATGTCCCGCGGGGTTGGTCGAGGCCTCAGGGGCCGTGAGGATGAAACGAAGTGTGGACTTCTGGGAGTTCCAGTAGATGGATAGACTGTCATGGATAGTAGTCGTGTTTCTTCTACTGCCCATCACAGTGGATAGTAGATGGGTAGATAGTAGTAGTAATCCTTCTGACTCACAGTGTGTCCATGGATGATGTCAGACATCAGATCATTTCGATGGGTCTATCCGAGTCTATCTGGGCCTCAGTGGAGGATGATGGTTCAGTTGCAGGCCGACAGTTTTTCAGTTCAAAAATCGTAATATATATTTAATTGTTTACTGACTGTTACAGGCAATGGTTCAGATCATGTCTATACAAATCATTGCACATCCCATGAGGTATTGGTAGGCCGGGCACCAATCCAGGCATTGAGTCCGAGCAAGTAGTTAGCAGAAATATAGTATAGGTCAGAAGCTCAGGGAAAATTCCAAGTTGATCAATGTCAAACTTGGTCGTCTTTCAATTGTTTGCACCAATCATAGGACATGGCATGGCACCTCTTTTCTTGGCGAATCTGTGCCGCTTTGGCCATATCCCACGGTGCGCCTGGAGTGCTTCTGGACACTTGCTCCGCCTTCACCTGCTCCACGAGCTCATAGATGTCATCCTGGCCATCTCGCGACGGCGCGTCGTGGAGTGTCCGACTTCATGTAGACCGTTGATGAAGAAAGCCAACCGAGACGGACTGGATAGATGTCGCTTCGAGACCGCCGGCCGTCTCGCAGTCTTGTGGTAGGTTCATCTGTTCTTGGATCCTACCGGTGGTCCACACAACTTGTTCCAAACATCGAAACAGAGCGGGACGCCATGCGAAGCGCATGTCATTGGGCCCCCCATAATGTAGACTCTTGATGAATAAACCCACCCAATTTGGAGCAAACATATCTTCAAGGGGTGGTTTATAAATTAATCAAGTGTGCATTATACCTAAAATCATAATATATATATATATATTATATCTATATTAAAGGCCCTTTCTCCGATGCCCCCAATCAGCCCAACCTTCAGCTCCACCCGCAATTGCTTGTAAAGCTGTCGCAGCTCTTTAAGCATTGAGCTGTGCAACGACGCCGTCCCACGGAGTTCCTGCGGCTTGGCATCGTTGCTGTTGGAGGGGTCTACATCTCAGCAGCTGCAGAGTTGATCACTATGCCTCTGTCGACTAAACATACTAAACTTCCACTTCCCTCATTCAGTGGCGTCGGTGCTTGATTTCTGCCGTGAAACCTTCGGCCAACGAGAACCGCCGAAGCCGACCCACATCGGAAGTGCTTTCGTTCTTCAACGAGGTGACACGTCGCTTACGTCTGTTGCATTCTCTTCGACGGCTTATGCCGCTGGGAGCGCATGTTCTGAACTGAGGTTGGGAGGGAGGGATCAGTTTTTACATGCAAACAATGCATCGTGAATCGAAGGAATCCGAACTAGGGACTGAACTCGGAAGGGAAGGACTGAACAGCATCCTTCACCGCGATCGGATGGGGTCCCAGAACAGCTGCGAATGGTGGGGCTGGAGATGCTGTCGCCCTGCCCTCGTGGGAGTCCCACTTCCTTGAGAAGATCCAGGGCATTGGTCTTCTTGGCATCGTCGCCTGGGGATTCTTCCACGGGCGAATAGAGGGGCCGCATGTTCCGCCCACCAGCATTTGGGGTGGGGAAAGGGGCGGATCCAGTTTACCAAGAGAATGGCAAGTGCCATCTTGAGTCTTGAGTGTTGTGGGAAGGGGGTAAATGTGCCATGGCGAGAAGCGAAGTGTCACCAGTGGGGAGCCAGTCAAAGGGCTCACAGCGCCTTCCAAGCCCCAACGGGCTTGGATAATACAAAAACAAACACCTGTGCAACCCTGGGCCTGAATTTTTTAGATATCGTCAGAATCCCGTTTAATTGATGCTCTTGAGTGATCAATTGAAGGCCTCTTCCTTCAGGTCCCACAAAATATGTGAAAATGAACCATGTACCAGCACTGTGCCCCCCCAAATCGCGAAGCAAAAGGATGCCTGCTGTTTGCTGGTGTCTCAGTTCCGGATGTCTCAGTCGGCTGAGAGGGGATGCTGGTGGTTTGTACATACGGACACGCGCCAGCAACACATCTCAACATAGCGAGTGACAATCAGAGAAGACATTACTCTCCCTGGAGCTCACATGGTTACGTGGATGGCACCACCTATTTGTAGAGGATTTCATGGTCTTCCTTTCGGGGCCATTCTCCACGTCCATGTTAGTTCCAGGGAGTGTAACTGCAACTGCTGCCCTTTCCTGTGCTCTCTCCGCTCTCCGGACTTGACCAAGTGTCTATAGTAGCCTCCCTCGTGCAAATGGCATGGCACTGCCACTGCCTTGGCCAGCGTTCAGGGCCATGTCCAGCAAAATCGGCTTGTTTTAATCCTACCTTTAGAACCCTTGAATGCACCTGACGATCTCCAAACATTCCATCACACAACGCGAAGTCTAAAGCATCATGAGCGAGTCCTAGCTGCGGGAGCCTTGCGAAGCCTGGATTCAACAAGAAATCGTACCAAGCCAAAACAGAACGATACACTCCCACTCACTAACATGAACGTGGATGGCACCTCCTGTTCGTAAAGTAAAGTAGTCTTCCCTTGGGGACCATTTTCCGCGTGCACGTGAGTGTGGAAGAATGTGTAGCCATTCTCCTTTGGTACGACCCCGCAAGGTTCCCTCCGTCGCAACTTGGGGAGGGAATCAGAAAGCCTGGAATCATCATGGTTACGTGGATGGCATGGCCTGACCATGAAATTCTCTGCAAACAAATGGTTATCTCCAAGTGTCACAAGGGATTTGCACCAGGTCGATCCAGGATCTGCCATGCTCCTGGGTTAGACTCTCAAGCTGCCAAGCTGCCCTGAGCTTGGGCATGTGGCCCTGCTCCTTGTTCTCCTTGCTCTCCTTGCTTCTGATCAAACGCCTCAGGCATTGTACGATCTGCAACTGTAGAGTATTTCCTAATTCTGAGTTCTACTTGAGGCCAGAGGGGGTGAACGAAAGCTAGCCGGGCTTCCGGTGGTCTGCTGCTGGTGCTGCTGCTGCTGGTGCTGCTGCTGCTCTGCAGGCGCCGGGTCGTCTGCTGCTGCTGCTGCTGCTGCTGCTGGCGCTGGGTGGTCTGCTGCGGCTGCTGCTGCCGCGGCGTTGGGTATGCTGCTGCCGCTGCTGCTGCCGCCGCTGGGTGGTCTGCTGCTGCTGCTGGTGCTGCTGCTGCTGCCGCTGCTGCCGCTGCTGCGCTGGGCGCTGCAGATGCTTGGTGTGCTGCAGCTGCTTGGTGGTCCCGCTC
>CAXAMN010019236.1:0-18481 GCA_963970005.1 Durusdinium trenchii | reverse complement strand
TGGAGTGGAACCCTGTACAGGTAGGCTCTACTTTTCAGGGGGGGGGGTCCATAAGATTGATTTAATCAATTATTTGAGGTTTCTGAGGTGCGTCCACCCCGTCACTTAACTTGCTAAAGCAAGAGCAACTCCAGCTAGCTAAGGCTAGCTTTCGTGATTACTATACAACTGTGAAGAAGAACACCAGACCAGACCACCATCCGGACGTGAAGAAAAAGACCAGATCACAAAAGGACTCTTCACCGACCATCGGAACCTGGCCGCGAGGTCGCAGCCCGGCACACCCGACTGACCCACCTCCCAAACGGCCCCAAACCACTTGATCCTCTAGTTCCTGCTCGGGACAATACACCTGTGACACCTGTGCGTGGATGTTCGGGCTTTCGAGCACCGGCTTCCACGGCTTCCATGTCGACAGGTCTTATTGGCCCAGCAGCAGGGGAGCCGGCATCGGGGGCTGACCGCTCGCGGGGCCATCGGATTGAGCCAATGCTTCAAGACAAAGGTCCGTGACTCCGTGATAGCACGAGATTGCACAAAACTAGCCACCCCACCCACCCACCCGCAACATGGTGCCGGCATGCGGATTCATTCTGTCGTTTGAGATGGAACCACATCAGAAATAGCACACGCCTATGGCACCTATGGGCCAGCCTTGGATTGTCCATGCATTGTGACAATGAAGGTGACCAACAATGGCCCTACACAAATCGTCATGATGATTACTTGGGAACTCACTGGGTGGGGGGCAAGGCTAATTATTTCAAACGCTCCAATCGAATCACCTGTGGGCAATTTGTCAATGCACTCCAAATCTCTTCCAACTGCAGCCCGCCCATTTGCAGGGTGCTAGGTTTCTATGATCGAATACCTACCCCTGTACAGATGTGGGGTGGTTAGACATCCAGGTGTAAACAGTATACTCAACGTTTAAAAATTTTAAAAACAATCAGTGTTTAGATGATCCGTGCGAGCCTTGGTATAACAAAAAAACTTCCAACTTTCAGGCAGGCTCCGAACACAATTGGACCACCACCCAACCAAACTTGGGCACTGAATACTGGCACCACAAGTCAGCGGTCCTAGTTGTGTCTCAAGATAATATGGACAAAAGCTCCTAGGGAGATGTTTCTTATAGTGGGACATCTAATCATTTTGCAGGGGAAGTTCCCAGCAACCCACTGAAAAAACCACTGAGGTCATGTGCTTCCTTCCTATGCACCAGAAGTACCTATCTACTGCCTATAGGGGTATAGCTGCATAACCACTGTAAAGCACACACACGCCAAGCACCTCGAAGTCGCCAGTCGCAGCGCCGAACCCGGTGGATGCACGAAACTGTCGCGCCTCGATCGAGAGCGGGCTCTCACCTGCCAAATTCGGCGGAGAGGATCAATCAATCTGATCTTGGCACATCAAAAACCAAAAGGAAAAACGTATATATATATATATATAAATACCTATAATAATCTACCGTGTCCATTCTTTACCTCATGATTGGATCACAAGCATACTGAAAAGGGCGCAAAAAGCCCTGTCAACTATAGCATTCTTAAGTGAAAAAAATAAAAAAAAAACAAACAAACAATCTATCTGGCACACCCACGGCACCTCTTTGGTGCGGTCCCCTCGCCTGAATGAACGTGGATGCCCCTGGCCTTGGTGAGCTCCAAGAGGTGCGAGCGCACGTCCTGGGGAGTGTAAGTCCGAGCGTCCAGTCCTCGTGCGGCCGCAAAGGTCATGCCGTCCGGGTGTGTCGTTCAACGGAATGAGGCGCGGGCGAGGGTGAATGAGACTCTCCTCTCATCTTCCTCCAGCACGCATCAGTATTTCAAGGATGGCTACTAGGCATGTCTTTGGCTACTTGGCAGGGAGCTTTGAAGGAAGCAGCTGCTTCCGTTCTTCTGCTTCCTGCTCAATGGCCTGACGTGATTTGCCATAGAACACTCCACCCAAGATGGTGAGACTGGCACCTAAGATCTGCAGCGGAGTCAGCATCTTGGAGTGCATGCCGAAGGCCTCAATGCCGATGATTACAAACTTGTTGGCATTGGTCATCACCAAGAAGCTTGTTGCACTGATGAGGCTCTGAGCCCAAATGCTGGTGTAGCTGATGGCCAAACCAATCACACAGCTCATGCCGATGAAAAACTGGTCCCAGCGCGTCAACTTTGAAAGGGCGAGTGGCAATGCAGAGACTTCTCCACTGGCATAAATGGCCAAGCCGACCGGAAGCAAACCAACCAAGTTGTTGATCAAGGTGATGCCAGCCTTCGAAATATCCACGGGACATTGTTCCTTTGACAGCAACAAGCGTTGCAGCAAACGATCCACCACTGCAATGGCACTGTTCAACAGCACCCAGCCAATGCCTTGCCAACTGTCGAGAGGCAGCTGCCACACATACATCATAGCACCCACAATCATCAAACAAATGGACCCAAGCATGTACTTGCTGATCTGCAAGGGTTCTGGGTAAAACCGCTCAAAGACCAGGGTCATCAAGGGAGACGTGTTGCGCAACACAATCACCAGCGTCATTGGGGCCGTTTTGAGAGCCAGAATGGATGTGAGGAGCATGCCGCAGTAGAAGGGCACCACCATACACCAACGAAGCAAGTCGCGCACCGAGCCAACATGGATGTATGGAAAGCCAAAGACGCCCAAGCAGAAGGCGGAGAAGAAGAGCTGAACCCACACCAAACAGCACTCCAATGGGAAGTCCTGAATGGCCAGCTTGTTGAACAGCAGCATCCCAACTGAAGCGAAACAGTAGGATGAAGTGGCAAGGATGATCTGCATGTGCTCAGTCTGGGACGTCATTGGGAGTTACGGACTTTGCTAGTTCAATAAGGGGATTCGCGTAGGTCGTTTGCTAAGCGTTTGAGCCACGCAAACAAGCAGCACTCATGGATGCATCAGCCAGCAAGAATATCCGATGACAACTCTAGATGCCTGGTAATATAAGTTCTCTTCAGTGCCACAAACGATTCAAGACAAATACCAATTCAAAGGAATGTACGCATACCGTACGCATATCACACAACTCCCCATAATGTCATGATGAACCTCAGCTTTCCAATGTGTTTCAGTCTATTCTCAACGCGCTATCAAATCCCCACTGATTGACGTAGTCCAAAACCATCGGCAGCCTGTCCCTGTTTTTTTCATTCAGCCATCTCTCAGCGCGTTTTGCGCAAGGATGTGCAAAGACTACTTTGATGGGAGCAACGTCTTCCTCTCTTGCACTTCCTGTTCAATTGCTTGACGTGATTTGCCATAGAGAACGCCACCCAAGATGGTGAGGCTAGCACCAAAGATTTGCAGCGACGTCAACTTCTTCGAGTGCATGCCGAAGGCCTCAATGCCGATGATGACAAACTTGTTGGCATTGATCATCACCAAGAAGCTTGTTGCACTGATGAGGCTCTGAGCCCAAATGCTGGTGTAGCTGATGGTGAGCCCGATAATGCAAGTCATGCCAATGTAGAACTTGTCCCAGTGGTTCAGCATTCCATACACCACCGGCAATTGGTCAATTTCTCCTTTGGCATAGGCAGCAATACCCACAGGAAGCAAGCCAACCAAGTTGTTGATCAAGGTAATGCCAGCTTTCGAAATGTCCACAGGGCACTGCTCTTTTGACAGTAGCAGCCTTTGGAGCAAGCGGTCGACCACAGCAATGGCACTGTTCAGAAATACCCAACCAATTCCCTGCCAATTCTCCTTCGGAAGCTGAGACACATACATCAAGCCGCCAGCAATCATCAAGCCAATGGAACCCAACATGAAGCCACTGATCCTCAAGGGTTCCGGGTAGAAGCGCTCGATCACTAATGTCCCCAACGGGGACGTGTTGCGAAGCACAATGATCAGGGACATTGGGGCCGTTTTGAGAGCCAGAATGGAAGTCAGAAGCATGCCGCAATAGAATGGTACCACCATGCACCAACGAAGCAAATCATGCATTGACCCGACGTGGATGTAGGGGAACGCGAAGAGGGTCAAGCAAGACGCTGCGAAAAAGAGCTGTGCCCACACCAAGCAGCACTCCAAGGGAAAGTCTTGGACTGCAAACTTGTTGAACAGCAACATGCCCACCGATGCAAAGCAATAGCACGAGCTGGCGACAATGATCTGCATTTGCTCTGCCTGCGCCATGAGTGAGGGGTGTCACACTCAAAGCTGAGATGCGCTAGTCGAGTAAGATTGCGTAAAGTCGCTATAGGCACTGATTCGAGCCACCATCATCAGGCGGGCGGACGCCTTGAGCTCCTTTCATTGACCAATCACGCTCACGTGAACAAACAAGGACATGTGAGGACAGACGTGTCCCACAGACCTCCTGTCAGGAAAAAAGGAACATGGAACATCGTGGAACACAGACCTATCAGACCTGTCACAGACATATCAGACCTGCTTCGATTTTTTACCAAAAACAAAAAGGTCCATTCGCCAAAAGCCTTCCAAGACCATGTCCGCGCCAAGGTCTTTCAGGTCTTTCAACCGCCCCTCCTCATCAAAGCCACGAAGGGGCTGATCCTGACGGTGTGAACCCAGCGGGGGGGGCTGGGACTGCCTGCTGGATCAAATCAGGCATTGATGAACCATAGGGAAAACCCAGCAAAGCATAGCAAAGCCATGTTCATCAATGCTCATCAACGATTTATTTCATGGTTTTCAATGATGAACCTCATGGGAATGCCATTGATGAGCCAGCAAAGCCATGTTCAGTCCCAAAATCTATCTGAACCAACCCAAATCATCCGGATGCTCGGGGCGCTTCCACCTGGCCGGCCCGCGGTCCCAGAAGGAACCAGAGTCCGGAAGGCCAATGATTGGCAAGTATGATTAATGTGAAATTGATGCATATAATATTATTACAAATACCTCAATCGGTGTAATTGTAATAATGTATATTGTAATGATTGTAATATATATATATATACTAATACGACTACTAATACGCAGATTGACGTGGCAACCAGTGAAGTGTCTTTGCCCATTGTCGTTTGAAGGTCTCTTCAACGTAGCCTCCAAGCAGGCCTCACGAAGCCCACTGAGTCCAGGAAGAGTCGAGAGATGTTCTCCCCAAAAGCAACTTGGCAAAATGGGAAACCTCTCCAGCAGCTTCAGGTCAGACATGAGAATAGAAACATATCCACACGAGGTGTTCTACAACCAACACCCTTTTTGGAAAGAACGTTCTACCACCGAAATCTGAAAGCATGTCCTCCGGGTATCGCCGTTTCACCGTTTCAAATGCCGGAAAGGCGGGCACCATCGGGCCACGACCCCTGGAAACCACAGCTCCTGCCGGAAGACCAGGTGCACTTCCGTCCCATAACCTGCGGCTGGAAATCCAGTCAACAAATGGATGTTTCCCCAGTCCCAACCACTTGTTCTGCAAGGGACCTCAAGCTGGCGCCATATTGGGTTCCATTTGTTTCTGGTTGCTTGGGGTTCCAGGTGGATCAACGATCAACAGCAGGCCGTGGCTCGGTGAAACGAAGACCGGTAGATGGTGGACCAAAGGCTCTGACCGAGCTACTCCATACAAAACTGTGCAATCCAAGGTCTGCCGGCACTTCTGTTGTGCAACATCCAGTACCACCAAAAACATGCAAGCCCGGTCTCATTGGCGTTTAGTTTGCAATTTGTACGGCATGTTTGTAGCAATTTAGAGAGGTCTTGAATCATTGGGCATTCACAGGGCTACTATATCCATAACTACGCACGAGAACCCCACGAGAACCCCCGCGGCATTCATTATAAATATATACATAGTAGTCCTCCTGGAGTAGATAGAATACACAATGTCCAAATCAAATAAGTAACTCCTCAAAACCAGCTTTCGACTCCAGGATGATGATGATGATGATGATGATGATGACGACGACATATATCTTACAAACTCCACTCATGGTCACTCTCAAGACAAGAAACCCCTGGTTTCGGACCTGTCTGTGACTGGCTTCGATCGCCCCAACCAGGACCCCACCATGGAAGAAGCCAGCGAACTCGACCGCCTCGGCGTGATTGATTGGACGAAGTCTTGGTTTGGACGAAGGGTTTTAAAGAACTTATATACCAGGTCTAAGCTCCATTGCATACCTCAGCAAATAGTTAATCCCAAATAGTAAAACCGATGCAAATAATCCAGCAATATCCAGCAACTCACGGGTATTCCTGGATTACATATATATGTATATAAGGATATCTACGGTGCCCCCCATCTTCTTGTATTTCCACTAAGAGTGGTATTCTCGTCACTGTATGAGTCTGTAAGAAGTGATCTCGAGTCTACAGTCTTATACAGTATATAGTCTCACCTCTTCCACCTCCAACTTCGACCCCATGATCCCCGAACCATCGATCCAACCCCTGCTCAGGACGTCATCTGGACGTTCCCGGCGATGTAGCCACCACCAATGACCACCAACTTCTCTGGCCTCCAAAGTGGTCCAACTGCGTCCGGTGTTCAAAGCGGGTGAGTGGTTTTTAGCCCTGCAAACGCCTTGTGTGTATGTTGTGTCTCGTTTGAGCTGCAAAGGTGCTTGACTTTTTGTGTGTGTTGATACTTTTGGGGTACTTTTGGGGGCAGCGCCTTTAGGATCTTTGGATTTTCCATTAAAAATGGCTTCCAGCCATGCATCTAAGGCATCTGAACATCTTGGTCCAGTTGATCCTAATTCTTCGAAGGCTGCCGCACAGCGGGCACTTCGCCCTCCAGCTGACCGCACCAAGGCCGCACCGCCAGAGGAGGCGGTGAAAAGAGCCCAAAAGTCTTTGGGTCTATACCTCCCTGATCTCCACTCGCATAAGTAACTTAATGATTATATGATATTATACGTATTTACTATATATTATTTGTATGAGATGCTGGTACGTTGTGCTTTTTGGACAACAACCTTCGGCATGTAACATCATCATCTCTGATGGCTTTGATTGAGGTAGCTCCCAGTTGCACCAGTCACGATGCTTCCACCGTGAAGCATCCCGCGCAAATCCGCGGCGGACCGCCTCTTGGGAAGCGCCAGGGCTTCATCGCTGGTCAAAACCTGGAGACGCCGCGGGGTCTCATGCCGGCCAGCGGGGTGACATTGCAGAGAGCAAGACGCAGCAAGACGCATGGCGGTAATGCCGAAGTTGGAGGGCTGGTTGCAGTCTTCCCCGCTGGTTGCGGGTACGACGTAGGGGTTTCTTGGACCCGAAGACGTGCACAGAAATGGTTCAGATGCCAGCAGAATACATTGCCAGACCCTTCAACAATATCCTCAAACATCCTTCAAAAGGCACCGTTCTCCCGAAACTCTCAGATCATTTCACATCTGCGACGTTCCGCTGATCTGGGCGCTTGTCTCGGCTGCCAGGCGCCATCTAAGTCGCATCCGGGGATTGGCCTGCCATCGGCGGCCCAGGCCGATGAGGTGGGGAGTGAGGAGACACCAAGAGACACCGTTGGGCTTAGGCACCAGTATGGAGCATGTATGAGCATGTCCTTATTTGAACAGGCAGACTGAGAACACCCGAAAACCCCAATCATGCCATATCACTTCTCACTTCTCCATACATCTCGACTTGCAACATCTTTCCTCTGCCTTTCAAGGATGTGGCGACCCGGCATCACGAGTCCCCAAGCCTTGGGTCTCCAAGCTCCGCGCCCTGCTTCCTCCGGGCTCCCGGGCAACCTCTGTGCCCGACCACCCGTGGCGACACAGATGTACTTGGCCGTATGCCGCTGACCGTTCACCTCCGTTGCACCGGCGTGGAGCGAGTTCGGTCGCCCCAAGCGGACCCGAACCGGCGAACCGGGTGGTTCTCCAACGACGCCGCTCGGCCAAGCACCTCTCACGTGGTCCACTCCAACCCCCGAACGAGAAGAAAACGCCGTTGGCTTCAGGACCAAAGGACAGGGATTGCCTGGACCAGGCAGGAAGCTATAGTGTGCTTTTCCGGTGACCGGCAACCCATTTGGCAGGCCAGAGAGTTCACAAAACACTCTCGTTGATTGGATTGAGACTTGACCCCTATAGCCCTGGATGGCCCTGGCTGCTTTTCCTGGAGAAGCAAACCAGTCGTCCCCCCAGCAAATCTGCAGCGTTCCTACCCCGAACCGCGTCGACGTCGCCTCCACTGTGTGGGGGTCGATGATGCGCGCGTAGCCTTCGAAATGCTCCACCCCTGCGCCAGCCTCGCCGCTTGCGAAGCGCTGGTGGCGGCAAAGGTCGAGGCGCCATGAAGTGCCATGATGTGTGGCGGTGCCATGGGTCGTGATTGGTTTAGGCCCAGGCTGGTCCTACCGGATTGGTCAAGGCAAATGGCTCATCCCACTGGATTGGTCAAGGCAAAATCTCAGGTCCCTTGGTCCCTTGGATCTCCCTTGGTCTTGGGAAAATGGAGTCGACATGAGTCTAAGTCTAAGGAAAGACCTTAGTGGCCTGGTGCTCCTTCTCCCTTGCATTCACTCAGCAGGTTTTGGGAGTGATGCTTGAACTTCCAAACACAAATCTCTAAGGCTGCACAGGCTGCCCATGACCAAATTGAGCCTACAAAGCAATTTCGGGCCCAGCACAGCCAAACAAGCAAATATGTCTTCACCCCCACCATGGCATTTGAGTGGTCTTGAGCTTGAGATGTCTTAGTTGACTCCGGAGACAAGACAAAAAGACCACAAAGAGATCGAAGCAGGAAAGGCGCACCAGCAGCTTCTTGTAGATGCCATTCAGACCTCACGTTCTCCGACCCAGTCACTGCTCTCCCCACGAAGCATTTCGCTCGGAATCGGCGTTTCAGTGGCTGAGGACATGTATGTTCATCCACCTTCCACTTCCATGACCACCTCAAGTGTCAACCACCGCCACCCAGAAACGTCCACCAACTTTGGTCGGAACAGGCCGTTCCGACCGCCGACCCAAGCCTACAGACCCGTTTAGAGTCATGCACACGGCTCGCCCACCAAGAGTATAGCACTCCATGGGAGGTCTCATGGGAGGTCTGAACACTTTTGGATCTGAACTAAGCTTCCGACGTGTCACCTGGCACAACTTCTTGGAGAATTTCGGAGGACTATGGAGAACTGTGACCAATCACCCAACAATCGCAGTGTCACTACAAGTCTAATTGTACTCGAGCACACTCGAGCTAGAGCGTGGATGAATCATTTGTGAACTACAGAACTGCTTGAACTGCCTGAACTGCCTGTTCATGTGTCGTCCCGCGAAGCTCGCGTGACGCGCTTCGTGACCGCATGACCGCATGACGCTGGGGTGTCTTCGCCTCCTCGTTCTTTGCTTCGATGAGTTTCTCCCAATCAAGGCTCGGGGTCACGCCTCGAGTCATTCGAAGACATCTGACGTGCGACATCTGAGCATATCTGGATGCATCCAGACTGCATCTGGATACTGCCTCTAGACAGGCACGGGCGTGCCTCACGGGCGTGGTGTTTGTGTGCCGACACAATGATCACGATGGGGAAGCAAATGATACTTGAACAACCTTGGCCATCTACAGCAAGTTCTCTGAAAGAGATAGCTTTATGATTTATGACGCTTGATTCTTTCGCGGCTGTGCCCTGAATCCGCCCAAAATGGGCACCCACGCCGTCCGGCAAAGACCATCCATACCCCTCGCCATCCTTGAGATCCTGGGCTCTAGCAGGCCACTGGGCCACCCTAGTGCTAGACCGGCAACCAGGATCGACTTCAGGCACCCGGGGGCCACCGGTGCCAGCTTAATACGACCCATTGAAAAGCAGACGTCGCAAAGCACACGCAGTCCTCCAAGAGGTGGCTTCCATAGATCAATAACCTCAGTGACACTCCCTGAAATCATCACGGATGTGGAGTTCGCTCCCGGTTTGGTCTTTGGCACCAAGTAAGTAAGTCCTGGGGCCATGCCATCCACGCCCCGGCTGATCCACGGAGTCACCAATCCACGGTAGGCTCCAAATCTCCCTGAGGTTCCAAGACCCAAATTGGTGGGACCGGCCCAATTTTGGTATATCCCATAGTTCTGGGCCCAGTGGATGATCATGGTTCACTTGCCCTCTCAAAATCGTGATATGTCCGACTGAGTCACACCCTGTTGGGCCGAAACCTCCCCACTGAGCCGACGACTTCTTCGGCACACAGCCGCGGATCACACAAGTTCCTGACAGGGAAAGAACCTTGATCCCAGAATTGTTGAAGGGAAAACCTACAGAAAACACCCATAGTTCTGGTGGTGAAAGCAAGGGTTTCCTGCAGATTCTCCCTTAAACCCATTCATTGACAACATCACTGAACATATAAAAACAAAACCGAAGCGAACGGAAATGTTTGAGCAAAAATAGGATGAAACACTATGGTGGGGGGAGGAGTGGTCTTAGACTTGGTGATGTTTCTGCAGCAGTAGCGGCCACCCTTTTGCCGCTTGAACAACAAAGGGCTTCATGTTTACCCTTCTTTGGTACACTTCTTGATTTAAGTGCGTGTTCTCGCACCTTGGACTCTCATGAAAACTTGGTACACTTCTTTATTTGTGCACCTGCGCTCCCCCTTCGCTGCTAAGCGAACTGAGGTGCTCTCTGGTTCAAAATCCCCTTTTCGGGGAGGCTCAAGCCCCTTCACGTCGTCTTGAAGACGGTATAGCCCCACCACAGCTCCAGCAGGCACCCTCGCTTGCCGTTCCTCTCATCCACGAGGATCGTTTTCCTCTTGGACGCGATGTGCCATGCCACCGTCATCCTCCACTTTCCCCACCTCTCTTCGAGAAGCGTCTCACCCTCGAAGTCATACAGCTTCTTCCTGTCCTGGTAGTGGACTCTGATCCCCACCTTCTTGCCCCCCTCGAAGTCAATCAGGTAGTCCCATGAGTCCTTGGCCGAGGTTCTCCGTGGTGGAATCGAGAGAACCCTTTGCACCGCTTCATTGATGAAGCCTCTCTGGAACCCCGGCGTCCTCAAGTAGTCCGCCATTTCCTCCTCGTGGCACCACTTTCCCAGCACAATGCCCGGCTCGACCGTGGTGATCAACCTTAAAGGTTCCACTCTTGGGAGACTCGGCTGATGACCTCCATCCCGTGGACCTTCTCCTCCTTGAGGCTGTGCCCGACCTTCTTCACTTCCCTGTGCCATCATCTCGGCCCATTCGTTCGGTCCTCGTCCGTCACCTGGATCTCGCGCCACGAAGTGAACTCCCTCGCTATCGAGCATCACCCATGTTCCTCCGTGGTCACGTCGTGGTCCTCGACGGATCATGTAGCGATCCCACGCGCTCATCGGCAGCCCCAACTCTGCCCGCCGCCTCCTCTCATTCTCGGGGTCGTAGCTTCCTCGATGCCGGAGTTCCGAATCGTGTACTCGAAGCACATCAGGGCCTCCTTGATGGTCACCACTCAATCTCTCACCTTGCACTTCCTCTGTCTGGGTGCTCTGATGCAATAGTCCCTGATCGGCTCCTCCATGGTGTCCTGCTGGTTCAGGTCGGTCAGGAAATGGTCCATCTCTGGCCGTGGCCGATGTCTGCCCAGAAGCCGCCATGGTTGCGCTGTTGGGACTCGAATGCACCCTCATTGTTCTCATGGAAATACGGCCAACTGGAGTGCTTGTCCCGAGCTCCTGCCTCTGGTAGAGCGGATCGTCTGGTTCAGCCCAGGGGTATGCTTCTTCATGAGCAGAGTACCCAAATCCTCTGTTGCCTCTCTGGGTCTCGCTCAGATCCTCCACATGGCTCACTCCCACCTCCAGGATGCGCTCCACAACCAATTGGGCCACACGATCCCCCTTGTAGATTCGTAGGTCATCATCCGACCAGTTCCGGAGCAGTACCTTCACTTCCCCTCTGAAGTCTCGGTCAACAACTCCAGCTCCCGTTTCTATCCCTCTGATGGCCAATGAGGATCTCGGTGCGATTCTGCCGTATGTTCCGGCGGGTAGTTCAACCGCCAGTCCCGTTTTGATCAGCACGCTCTCACCCGGAGGTACCAGCGTCTCGATGACGGAGTACAGGTCCAGTCCCGCGGCATGATCGGACCCTCTCGTAGGCAGTCTCGCCTCAGGGTTGAGCAGCTTGACTTTGACTTCCTCCTTCGGCTTGAACCACCGTTGGATGCCAGAGGTTCCCACTCGGAAGGCGATGTCCACCAAAATAGCTATGGCTGCCGTGATCAACACAATGATCCACCACTCTCCTGTGGTTTCCTTCTGCTCTTCAGTCGCCGCTTCCACCTTTCCCAACAGGCTCGCTGCAGCAACCAGCAGTCCAATGCCCCTGGTGAAGCCGGGTTCAACTCCCTTGTGGACCTCAATCTTCTTGACCTCAATCGGCCTCTTCTCTGCCCCCTTCAGCCCCAGGGCTTCCTTGAACCTTCCCAATGCGGGTCCGGTGAGTTGCTTGGTGAAGCCATCGGCAACTAGGACCTTCCCGGACACATGATCCAAGGTGATCTCCTTCTCCCTGATCGCCTCGGTGAGTCCAGCTGCCCTGATCCGTAGGTGTCTCGTCCTCCATGAAGATGTCGTCCCCGTTGCGATGGCGATGGCGGCTGTCGAGTCCGAGTGAAGCCTCACCTCCGCCTTCTCCCTCAAAACTGCTTCCATCAAGGCTGCCGTGGATCTCCCCGCGATGAGTCCTTCCAACATTGCCATCAGCTCGGCCTCCGCAGTTGAGAGGGTTATGAATGGCTGTCGTGTCGTCTGCCATCCCATCGGGGTTCCTCCGACAAAGACGACTACTCCGGAGATGCTCTTCAGCTCTGACGACCCATAGGAGGCATCCGTGTAGATGTCAACCGTCCTGATCGAGGCCTTCTCATCGTTGTTGGCATTCTCCCGGGCGCCACCGTCATCTGCAGAAAAGACCAAGACCTCCTCCAGTGTCTCCTTGAGGTGGGTCCAAATCTGTTTCCCAATCTTGATCACCTGCGCCGGTCTCTTCGACGCCCATTGAGACATAATGCCAACACCCAGCGACAGGTCGGGTCGTGATCTTCCGGCCACCCACAACAGCTCACCCGTCTCCTTCTGCGCCTGGAGGACTTGGTCCGCCGTTGGGTCTTCCTCCTCCTCGGGAGTTCGGACTTGGCCTAAAGCGCCTCTTCCAGTCTCCTCGTACTCGCTCAGCAAGTTGGTGATGTAGGCCTGCTGGTGGATGACATAGTCGACCCCACGCTTCTCCACCTCCATTCCCAGGAACCTCACGGGCTCTCGTCCTTCCACCACCCATTCTGGCTCTCCAATCTTCCAGTGGGTTTTCACCTGTTCGATGAACCCAGTGATGATGTCCCCTTCGCCCACCATGAGAACGTCGTCCACGTACGTTGCCAACGCCCCCTTCGTCCTCCATTCAGACTTCTCATCTTCCTCCTGGATCAACCAGATGTCCGTCTGGGGGGTGGCCTGCACTCGGACTGGTCTTCCTTGTCGACTCCATCGGAAGTTCTTGATCTTCCCGTCCCGATGATCACACCAATCCCGGGGAGACGTCACTAACCCGTAGAGTGCTTTCTTCACCCACCACAACTCCTTGGGATTCGCCAACACCTCGGCCTCCTGGAAGATCTTTGGTGGTTGCACGATGATTGTGCCTCGTTCATGGGCTGCAGGGGCGTTGAGGAAAGCAGTCTTGACGTCTAGCGTCGCCAGGGACCACTGGTTGACTGCTGCCAGCTTGATCATCATCCTCACCTCAATCCCACTGGCCCCAGATGCAAAGGTCGACTCCGTGCTCTTGGCGTTCATGAAGTTCCCGCAAGCCACGCCACGACACTTGTGCCGTCCGGACCCTGCCTTTCGGCTGAAGATGGCCTTCGCCGGGACGAGGTCAAAATCCTTCCCCAGAGCCTCCGCCTCTGCCTTCAGCTGGTCAGTCTGTTCTCGGTCGATTGGCACCACAGCTTCAGATTCAGTGATCAGAGCGGTATACTCCTCCACCATCGAAGGTCGCCACTCCTCCAGGTTCTTTCTGACTTCAGCTAGTCCGACCATCCTCGTCTGGAGGAACTCTTGCTCACCTTCTCTGGCCTGTTCGGCTGCTGCCAGTCGGGCCGTCTCGTCCTGTCGCCCCTGGATCATCGCCTCCTCTGCGATCTCTTCCACCTCTGCCGTCAACATCTTGATGAACTTCTCGTTGACAATCTCCCCTTCGTCCTCTTCGAGGAGCGTCAACTCCCGGGCTAGATGTCTGGCTCCTCGGTGGTGCAACTCCCCCCAGTCTACGGCCTGGATTTCCTCCGCCGGACCCTGAAGGTGCCTCATGCACTTCCTCACTCTCCCGGGCCTCTTCCGAGGTTGATCCACTTCCTCTCGGTCGTCAACCTCGTGGATGAAGCCGGCCTCCCTTTCCGGAACCTCCAACTCCGCTGGGGTCTCCCCAACCTGGATGATGTCTCCGGTGTGGAACAGCTTGCCGGACTCAATCTCCTGGACAAAGTACCCCGAGTCGTCATCGACATCGTCACTGCTGGGCACAACACCCGGACCTGGGTGCGGGTCGTCGAGAGGTACTTCTGCCTGTCGCTGTAGTACTTTCTTTTCGCCCAAACCACCTGACCGAATGGTGCCAAGTCCCGCTTCTTCCACCCCATCGATTCCAGCTGGCGTCTCAAGCGACCCTCTGCCCAATGCCTGGCCGCATGACACCAGAAGCTCTCGTCCAAGCCGGCCGCGATGAGGAGGGTTCGTGCCCCACGTTTCACCTGGGCAATCGCATTCTCTGCGCGGCCATTTCCTTTGAAGTTGTCGCCATCGTTGAAGGTTCTCATGATGCCCCTGTCATGGCACCACTTGTGGAATGCTCGGGACTGATACTCTCCCGCGCGATCCGAGTGTAGTCGCTTGACCGGGAGCCCCAAAAAGTCAAGCTTGGCCGCCATCCTCCCGATCGCCTCAACCACTGCTGGTCCTCCTCGGTTCTCCAGCACTTCAACGACCAGGATCTGCTTGACTTGGAAGTCCCTCTCTGCTTCTACCTTCTCCAGCCAAGCCTTCTCATCATCCAAGCCTGGCCACTCTTCTCGCACACCCGCTTCCTCTTCAGTCTCGACCACCGTCAGCTCCGGTCCATCCCCGAGGGCTCCCGAAAGTTCCTCCTCCTCATTGATCGGGATGAGCGACTGTCCATCCTTGGTCACCGGAGCGAGATAGACGCCCACAAGCAGATAGCGCCCCTTCCCTAGTTGATCTTCTGCAGCTTCGAATGGTCCTGCAGTATCGATCGAAAGAGTGTAGGCGTCCGGGTGTGGGACACGTCTGTGGGCCTTGCTCTTCGAGGCAGCAACGACACATGCCCTGCATTCTCGACTATAGGGCAAATGCCCGTTGAGAAGGTGTTTCTGCCAGGCATTAAGGTCCATCCTCCTCAGCTGAGGGTCACCCTTCTCCAGCGACTCTCTGACAGCCACCACCAACGCTGCCTTCAGTCCAGGAGCCCATGCTGCCCATGACTTCGATCTCGCAATCCTCTCCTGGATGGAGTCTCCTCGATGGTCTTCTCCACCTTGCCCTTGTCCTCGAAGCCCTTCAAGCTCCCTGAGCCTTGGCATGTTCGTGCCCAGCCGCGTCGGTTTACGGCGGGGGTGCCCCATCGGTCCCTGGTCGAATCTTACCTCGAAGAGGTCCCACATCATCTTGACCTTCTGCCACTCCGGCCACGACCAGTACGTTGGGTAGCGAGGGTGTCTGTCCCCCTCCTCTGTCTCTCCTTCTGTGGTCTGATGCCTGCATCGTCCGATCTCCTTCTTGGACTCCCCCAGGTAGGCTTCTGGATCATCAGGCTGCTCCAATGCCGTGACCACCTTTTGAGGCGAAGCCGCCTTCGAGGCTCGATGGTGGAGATAGATCTGTCTCAACCACAACAAAGTGTCGTCCTCCACCTGCTGCTTCAGCACCGGGTCCAGATTCGGCAGGCCAAACCTCCCGGGTCCCTCCCTCTCTCGAAGTGGTGGAGGTCCGGGTTGTCGATACCTCAACCGGCTCATCGTCCTGCACGGTGGGCCTCCGAGTAAGGCTCGTAGTGTGCCGCCATCAGCGATCTCCAGCAGGTAGGCAAAGACGTCGTCCCTGAGGATGTTCATCCCTCGGTCGATCACCGTGTCGACACAGAGTACTGCTCTGCCTTCAGACTCGAGCTCTCGTTGCCAGAACTTCTTGGTGTCCCCGCTGAAGAGGTGCACGACCACTTCTTTTGCCTTCCTTACCCTCCTTCTCTCATGCCTGTTCCATGGGAGAGACTCCCCCGTCCATCCAACCTTAGGCAAGATCCTCACGAGGATTTGAAGAGGGACTTCAGGAAATAGCTCTCGCAGCTCTCGTAGATGGTGAGCCTCTTCGACCTCCAGCTCGCCTCGACCACCCTCTCCTTTCAGAACTGCCAAGCGGGCTCTTTCTCTGACCATACTTCGTTCGATCTCCTTGATGAGCTCCCGTCCCAAGCCTTCATCCACTGTTGGGCACATCCCTTCCACCATCACGTCCAGCAGTGCTCCACTCGGGTCCGTGAGGGTGAACCTGTCCTTCTCCCAATAGGCTTCATAGCCCAGTGAGATCAGCACCCCAAGTGGGACGATCGTCTGGACCTCGTTCTGGGTCAAAAGGGTCTTCGTCCATGGAATCTGCCTGAGCATCACTGAGCCCTCTGCTAGTTCTACCCTAACTTCTTGAGCTCGATTCCATTCCTCCTCGGACTCTGCTCTTCGGAGACAATGGGTTGCTCCACCATCGAGGAGAGCTCGATCATTGGATCTGACTTCCAAGCTGCTCAACTTGATGGACTTGACAGCCGTTCTTCCTTCGTTGGCTGGCCTCAAGCTCTTCAGCAATGTCGTTGCCTCTGAAAGCAGAGCTTGAACCTCCCCCGAGCTCGCAGCGGGCTTCTCGACCTTCTTCTCGTCCACCACATCCTCACTTGCAGCTGGAGGGTTCTCCTCTGCCATCTCTCGCTCCATCTTCTTGGCGCTTGCCCCCTTTTCAGCTTCCTTCTTGAAGGTCTTCACATGTTTCTCAGAGTCGGCCTTCGGCTTGACTGTCGGGCACTCCTTCTTGGTGTGCTTCGTTGATGAACACCCAAAGCACCTGCCTTTCTTTTCCAGGCTGCCCCAATCGTGCTTGAAACGGCAGTCTTGCCCCTTCCTGCAACCGTCCTCCGAGCCCCAGAACCTGCAGATCTTCTCATCGTGCTTGCCCTCGCCCTTGGCCTTGCCGGAGCCCTTTTCCCCCTTCTCGTCATTCGGCGCCACCAGGGCCTTCACCTTTGTGGGCATAGGAGCCGTCCGGGCCTCCATTGTGGGCTGCAGTTCACTGATGGCCAGGGACTCTGCTTCCGCTGTGAGCATATCCGAGAAGCTCAAGACCGTCTCCAGGCTCGGCGTCACGTCCACTCCCAACGTAGCTCTTGTGGAGGACATTCGGAATGCCACTTGGTTCGACGTTTTTCCCACCAGTTCTGACATCCGATCCAAGGCGCCCAGCAGTAAAGTGGCATCTGGAGTGGCAATCTCTAGTTCCTGAGCTCGCCTCAAGCTTCGACGCCACCCCCTCAGTGCTTCCACCACTTCATTCATCGTTTGCGGGGCTTTTGGTTCAACTAGCTGTCGAAGGAGTCGTGATCGCTCCGCCAAGCCTCCTGGTTGGTAGCGTCTGAGCAGGGCATACAGCACCTCCACTGAACTGGTAGTCCGGATCTCTGCCTTGATGCTCTGCGGTACGGCATTGAGCAACATCAATTGCCCCCTTTGCTCGAGCCGACTCCACACCCCTGAGCATTCGACTGGGACCCTCGGCCGAATGTACAGCCTTTGAACTGGTTCAGCCTGCAGCCACTCCCGATAGGCCATCATGGCGAAGCTCAACACCTCCTCCCACCACTTCCAGCTGGTCGCACTCAAATCCTTCATAGTTGGAGTCACCAATTGGATCCAATCCCCAAGGATGATTGACCCCAAATCTCCTTCGTGGAGGTCCTGAAGAGGTGGCAGTTCCACTGACCTGATGGCTTCCGCCCATTGGCCCTCTGATGAAGTGGTTCCCAACTGCCTCAACACTGTCTGGGCCGCCTGCTCCAGCGGAGACCCTTTGACCATGTCTCGGCCTGCATCCCCATTCCCAGGGACTTCTCGCTCTTGCCCTCGATGGAGTCCACCTTGTAGGCCCCACCCTCCAGCTCCCCAAGATCCGGGCACGTCAGGTACTCCCAAACCTCGTGGAACCGCGCCTCTCCCCATAGTGTCGCCCTCGATGCCCACGGGGAAGTCCGGGATCTTCACATCGGCCCATGCCTGATTCGAAGGCTCCATCCTTCCCTTCACAGGGGTGCACGGGGGTGGATCCTTTGGAGGTGACGGTGGTGGAGTCGAGGTAGGAGGTCTTGGGCCTTCTCCACTGGCCTCTCCCTTCACCTTTTCTCTTGACGACTTGACCTCCCGTCTCAACTCTCCCAGCTCCTTCTTCAAGGCGGCACTCTGTGTCATCACTGCCCGGAGGAGTTCCTTGACGTCCATTGAAACC
>CAXAMN010019225.1:37466-86144 GCA_963970005.1 Durusdinium trenchii | reverse complement strand
TCTGGGAATAGGTGCTTTGATACCAGGATCTGCTTTTACACGAGCTTCTGAAAACCTGCGGATCCAATGCTGCATGGTGCTGTAATAGTAGTTAGCCATTGGCTGCCTTTTGTACCCAGACATTCTGTAGGCCAAACTATTTGCATCACCAGAAATGATGTCCACCTCATAGACAAAACACTCGTAAAGCATCAATGCTGTCTGTTCTCCTGTCAGTAGGTGGGCATCCACAGCACGGTGTGTATCAACATGATAATTACAGACTCTGATGGTATGCATGTTCGCTCGAGTAAGTGGAACACGCTTGTCTTCAGGACCATAGTCATCAAATTCAAAGTCTGCATCCTTGAAATCTTGACGAGGCCTTGTTTCTCCAAAACAAATCTCGTAGATAGCCCAAGTTACATCACGCTGTTCACAATGACCAAGTTCTTGATCATGTCCAGCAATGATCTTGACATATCCACCTGGTGCCAATCTAGCCATCACTGCAAGATTCTCCCAATCATTGAAACAAACTGTCCAATTCTTTTGCTCAATAAATTCCTTGGCAGGAACAAGAAGATGAGCTTCCTGGAGAATCACGACATGTGCACGTAAAAAGAAGAGCATGTTGAAGAAAAGGTTGTTCTCAAATTGCTCATTCTGAAGTGACATGGCGCTCTGTTTGCGTGGCCTCATTGCACCATCAAGTCCTTGGAGAAACCTTGGTGTGGTGTACTTCTGACCACGAACCATGTTGCCATAGTTCCAGGATAAAAATGTCAAGGACTCTGAGCTGGCCAATAAATTAGTTCCATATGGTTCTTCTATTCTTCCCTTGAGGAACCTTCTGCACAGCTCTTCATAGAAGGTGACAAAGTCCCAACCAGGTCCCTTGGGACCATATTCTTCCAGTTCATTCTTGAGTTCCTTCTTCGTCTCCTCCAATTCCTTTCGAGCATGTTCTGCCCTTTCAAGGGCCTTTGGATCGACCTGATACCTGCCATCCAAATAAATGATGCGGTCATCATTGATGAAGAATCTCTTCAAATCATGCTCTGGTTCATGTTCATAACAATCAGGTGGAGGTACTGGACAGATATTACGAATGGATCGAACAAAATCATTCTCGTTGATCCTTGACTGATAATGAGGATGGGAAATCTCACCTTTTCTGAAACAAACATGATTCAGCAGTCTTGCATGAGTTTCCCTGAAGCATAGTTGATAAAAGCCAATACCTGGATCTCCTGTAATCTCTCCAAGCAACTTCAAAGGTGAAGTATGCAATTCATAGGTATCGTCAGCTTTTGTTGTATCCTTTTCAACAACTACTTCAGATGGAAAAGATTCTTGGATTTCAGCCTCCAATTTCTTCTCTCCATCATCCTCTCTGACCTCTTTTATTTTCTCCACCGCCTCTTTCTTCTCTTCCATGGTTGCATCATCCTGAACTTCTTCATGAAAATGAGGATCAGGAATCTTATTCAGGCGGCCTTTCTTAGATTTCCGTTGACCTGAAGTATCATCAAGGTTAGCATCCATCTCACCTGATGGTAAGTGCGATGCAGTCGAGTCCTCACCTTTCTCTCTTGACAGAAAGTGTGGTGTTGACTCTTCCTTGGCTTCCTCCTGGTCAACTTCCATCTTTGGTTCCTCTGAAGGAAATTGTTCTGCAACATCCTTGGTGAGCAAGTCCTCTACAAGATTTTCTCCCTCGGTTCTTGGTAGAGGTCCTGAGGTCTCATAAAAATCTGTCCTCTCTGAACTGAAAGTTTCTGTCGCCTTCTCATTGTCCTTTTGGTCCCTGAACAGGTGAGTAATCTTCACAGCTTCTCCTTGTAGCACCTGATCACCTCCTCTGTACTTGTCGACAATGGAGCGCCATACTGGAACATCATCATCATCAAAATCAAGCTCCATATCATCTGCCAACAGGTATGAGATGTTTTGAGCTGCCTGTTCTTCTTCTTCATCACGTTCCTTGGCAAGCTCCTCATCCTTCTGGATCTTGAAGATACCCTTCAGGATGTCTTGTAGTACCTTTAAGTTCAGCTTCGATGATGGCTCATACGTCCCTGAACTTGCAGGCTCAACTACAACACGAGAGCAAGAAATCGCCTCCAAAAACTTGGAATTGTATTGGCGTTCAAACTCTTCCTTCTTGATCATCTCATACAAGGGATCAGAAACTGCAACACGCGCCTGAACATAATCACGAAGTTGATAACATGCATGTTGCACAAATCTACTGTTGGAGTTGTGAAGAAAACTCTCCAAATGGTTTCTGTCACGGTCAATCAAATACCACACAATCCTTGCAGAAAAACGGAATTTCTTGAAGTTCATAGCAAAATGTGTATGATACTTCTCTGGATTCCTTTCTGCTTGTAAGGCGGCCTCTGAAGTCTTGTAAACAGGAAGTTTTGTGTGTGGATCCAAGATCATAAAATCTTCCCACAAGATCGAGTGGTTAAGAACCCACTTGGGAAGCACCTTGATGAAAAAGTCACAAACAAGTTCAGACAAAAGGTGCATGACACGGCCAATCTCTTCCTCCTACTTGAAACGATAGTGCAATTTGGCAAACAAGGGATTGTTGAAGGCTTCCTCCACTGTGTTGCTAAAATTATCCCACTGAGGTTCTGGAATACCAAAGTTCCAACCCAGCAATTTGGGATCTCTGCACGTATCCAAGAAGCTTGAAAGTTCTAAAGAGCCAAGGCCATGGTCTGTCAGAATTTCAGCCCAGCGGCGTCCATTCTCCCAAGCACGGATGAAGAAAAACTGTTGGTATCCAGTTTGTGCCAACTCCATCCACTGAGAAATTCCGGGTTCAAAACTCGGTGCACACGTCTTGGGGTCTTCCTCTGTTCCATAAATACTTGGACGTAGCAACTTGTATCTTCTACAAAAATATTCTCTCTGGTGCCTTGTCAACCTGTCCCAATCCCTCACGAGGATCACGTCTTCTCCAGTGCTCTGGAGTACACGTGCCCCTACACGATCATGGAGTGATACCATGCCAATGTCATATATCATCCATGGGTTGAGAACCAGGTTGTTGACATTCTGAATGAACCATGTCATCTCACGCTCAGCAACATGAGCAGAGTCATCTTCTTCATCTTGTTGAGGTTCTTCAGAAGTCCTGGCTGTTGGTCTCCTTGAAGTGATGTCTCTCCATAGGTGATCAAAGCGAATCACTTCCTCATCAGCCTTCACCAGATTTTGCTGATCCTTGCTCAGAACTAATGGGTGTACCATAAACAAGGACCTTGAGGTAACACCATCTCCATCGACAATCAACTTTGGAGTACTATAGCCTAAGATACTCCAAGGATCACGATCATCAATCTCCTTGGGTGGAATCAAAGACCATCCAGGTGGCATCTGATAATGGCCTTCAGGCATCACCTGACGTGACCTCAATCGTGAACGATTGTACTCACGTCTGGGATCATTGTCAGAGCTGAAAAATCTCACAATGGCATCATAAGTCAGCTCATCTAACCAAAGAAGCATATGCCTCATTGTTTGTTCCACCCCAGGCTCAAAGGCATTAATCCTCCTGAGAGTTTCATGTGCAAATGCCGGGTCCTGTGAGAGTCTTGTGAACAAGGATCTCAATCTATCTTGTTGCTCCTTCTCTCTGTTGATCTTCTCCATTATCTTTTCTGCTGGCAAAGAGTTAATCAACTCCTTAGCTGGCTCTGGAGCATCTTCTGGTCGTGGTTCATCAACACAAATGTCCAAGTATGTGGGCTCTACATCACAATGTGCAAGCACCACTCCATTGTTGCTGAAATACAGAGGACGTCCAGCCTGAAGCCAACGAATCACATCAAGCTTCACATACAGAGGCTGTCCATAATCTCTTGGAACCACTGTACCTGGGCCTAAAGGAATGTAAGGCAAAGTTTGTGGATTGCTGTACATGAAATGAACATAATCTCTTCCTTCACCTCTGTTCCTTCTATTCCAATTTTGTGGATCTCTCATCAAACCATACCTCTCAATGCTGGCCCAGTTCTCCCTTCTGGTAACATGAAAAACATGTCCCAAACATCTTGCCTCAACAGAAGTCAATCTATGATTCAACTTCTCTGGACTGATGTTTTGCATGAGTCCTGTGTGCCCTTGGTTCACTCCTAAACGCATGGAGAAGGGCATATCGTATTGATTGCCTGTGTTGTGCCAAACATTCTTGTCCAAGCGAATCACCAAATGAAATCTTTGCTTCTCATCGCTATGCAATATCGCAAAGAATGAAAAAGGATGAATACCGAAGGGTGATGGCATACGAGCAGTTCCCTCTATGATCAGAGGCATAAGCTCTATCATTGCCCTACTGTCCATCAACCTGTCGAGAGAGCGATCACGTCGTAGCATATAGTTGAGCCCCGTGCTAATCTGTCCAAATTCATTGTGCCTCCACTGGACTCTTGTTGCCACGAACTGTCTTCTCTTCTCATAGTCATCCTCTTCCTCTTGGGTGACATAGCCAAGAGCACATCTGGCAATATCTGAGAACCATCGTACTCGAAAATCGAAACTATCACGGTTCCCAGGTGTCAAACACATTGCTAGAATGTCCGCTAAGATCAAATCATCATGCTCTGAGTTCCTTTGGAACTCAACCAGTGTGCGTGGGCGCCTCAAACGATTTGCCCAGTTCTCAGATTTCCCCCAAGGAACCTTGCACGACCAGTTTTGAGCATACTCAAAGAGATTTAGCGGAGGTCTGCTGGACGCTCCCTGACCGGCCATCTCTATTGATACAAAGTACACCGGTCAGAGGCCAGTGTCCTAAGTTGTAGAAATGACAGGTAGTCAACGATGCAAGGCAATAGTCTTCGAAAGAAAAGTGCTGATCTTGCCAAGCTAAATTGAGCCGCAGGCACAAATTCATGAAAGAAATGAAAATTTCTTTCAGACAAGAGTACATGCATTGAATTCTCTCCTCTCACTCTCAGTGCAAAGAATCTCCAAGATAAAACACATCATGTGAAAAGTCAACATGTGTGCATATTGTAGGAAGCCATCCACGCATATATGCCGTGTGTTCAATAAGAGATCTAAAAGGTGGATGTGCATCGACTTCCTTCAAACAACCGCTGCATACTGCATCTATCAAAGCTTGTGGACTAGCAGACCTCTTAGTAAGACAGTCAGCAAGACACCACTGAGTGCGTATATGTGACAAGTCAGCAATTGCACCAGAGCATGCTTCCTTCCTAAGCATTTGGATCATATGAATAGTCTCCTGTTGCTCAGGAACATGAGTAGTACTAGCTGTAGTCACAAGATTGTTAGCATCAGTGCGCATGTGAATGTCAGTAGAGTAGCCTGTAATGTCTTTGATCAGGCCTCTAAGCATTTGACAAGTGCCATAACACTTCATGAATGCATACAACTCAGCAACAGTTGTGGACAGGGTTGTTCTCTTGATCTTAGAAGATTCAAAGAAAATAAGTGAGCCTTTAGTGTTCTTCTGTTTTGCCTTCCTTTGCTCACCCATAAAAATAACCATCGCACGTTGAGAGGATTTGTCACTGTTGTTCCTGAATGCGGCATCTGGCATAGCAATTAACCGTGGACTACCTTCCAGTGGCCAAAAACGTAACTCCATAGGGTCAGTCACGATTTGTTTGCACAGCTTGTTCAGGGCCTTGCAATCACCTATTGTAGGTCCTGCTGACGCTGATGCTGACCTGGAGAATTGGTAGCATGCTTGGAATTGTGTTCTAGATTGTAACCAGTTTATGCTGCCAAGAAGTGATCTGAAGGCTGTGTGCATGTCCTTGTCACACTTGTCCTCATCCTTCAAACCTTTTGGAATGATAATCTCAGTCAATTCCTGAACACAAAGGGATTGTTCTACTGAGATGTACTCCTTCTTCTTGGTCTTCTCTTGCATCTTCCAAGCAACACGTTGTCCAGTAAACATCAGGTCATTAGTGTCCTCATGTCCAATCTTAAATTGTGACTTCACAATATCCTTGAACTGTTTCAAAAAGATATCATTACCTGTCACAAAAAGATCATCAACATGTAAACAACACATACCAATGGGTGACCTATTCTTAGAATTACTGCCATGCACAGGGTCCATAAAATGCTCAAGCAGCTCTTCCACAACTTCAGGTGTAAGCTGAGGCGTTTGTGTCACAGTATACGTATGTTCTGCAGGAAGAAAAAGACTGACAAGCGTTTCAGCTTCTTCCTCTAACGTCACTGCATTCTTCTCGTTTCTGATATCCTTGTTTGTCTCGAGAAGCCACCAAACACCCTTACGCTTAACTATTGAAGTCCGAAAACAAAAGCGCGAACGCGAATACGTAGGTTCGGGAGTGCGAAGAGCTTTAGCGCGATAAGCGACTTGAGCATGGCCATTTGCATATTGGTGCCAACCTGCCTTGTGCTCTACAGAGTCAAGGAAATTCTGGAGTTCCTGATCTACCACAGGAGTCCATTTTCCATCCTCTGCCTTAAGCAGGCTACGCGTCACCGTCTTCTCCGACCTATTTCCGTAACACACCGAAAACAGACGTTCTTCACAGAGAAAAGACCTACGAACTTCCTCCGCTGTGTCGTGGAATTCGTTTGGCGGCGCACCTGCTGCGTAGAGGGATACCGGTTCCGGTTCGGCTGGCATCTCCTCTGATGAGTAGTTCACAGCCTTAGGAACCCTCAAACATCCGGAGTAGCAAACGTACGTGCACCGATCGGCTCGAGTCGGAACTAATCCGAGTGAGTGCAAAAACTTGTCGAGTCGATTCCACCAGCGACGAGGCGCATCACTCAATCCGTACACTGAACGGGTGCACAATCCGACAAGATACGGAGGCAATCCGATGTCGGTCGGAAGTTGAACGTGAATAACGCGTCGCTCGAGGTCGTAAAGTTCCCCCTGAAGAAAGGCAGTTTTCAAATCGATGTGTAACAGGTCCCAGAAAGAAGAGGCTGCATGCTGACATGCTACGCGAAAACCATACCTGGTCGCGGTTGGCGAGTCCGTCTGGAGGTCCCATTTCTGTGCATCTTGGAAACCTCGACAGACCCATCTGGCCTTAAACTTCTTGAAATTACCATCTTTGTCAATCTTGATGGTCAGGACCCATCGACCGGTAACATAGTTATCGATCTTATGCTTTCTTCGGTCGCGATACTTCATCGCAGTAAAGTCTAAAAAGCTGCGAAACTCCTCTAGTTTAGCTTGCTTGATCTCCTTCGCATACTTCCGGAGCACTTCCGGAGTAATCACACTCTCTGCCTTTGGCGTCTTCTTCGCCATTGTCTTCGCAAGATACTGGCAGAACTGTGAAAAACCTTTCGGATCATACGAGTTAAAACTCGGAGGAGCTTGGTTCGGACCTATGACACAAAAATCCATATCGTCAAAACCAACAAAAAGATTTTTCTCATCGTCCAGATCCTTGTCTGGATCCTTCTCAAAACCTTTCACATCTTCTTCATCAAAAATAGGTTCGGAATCTGTTTCATTCGTATCAATCGTCTCATTGTCATCGTCTTCGACTGTGCTCGTAGGCACGGGAATGTCGGCTGCTTGTGGCTGATTCGAACTTGATGCTGTCGGATTCTCCGAATGTCCAGGAAAGAAACTTCTTGGCACTGACTTCGGAGGTGCCGGAATAGGTTCGTCATGTCCCGGTAACTGAATCTTAGAACGTTTTATCTGAAACTTCACCTTGGCCTTTGGCAAAGCATCAGTTGAGTCCACAGAAAGCTTCCGTATGTGCTTACTGTGACGTTCACGATTCTCCGGAACATATGGTTCTGGCTCCGGCGTGTTCGAATCTGGCGACGGTACGAACGGATGAACGGGATCCGTATCACTCGGAAACCCTATCGGTGGTTGACCCGGATCATCTGGCGGACGGGATTCACTCGTAATCTCCGGCATTGCCTCTTCCGGATCGCTCGATGGATATCCGAGTTGCTCCAAAGGAACATCGGGATTTCCGAACTGATTCGGACCAGCTACGGAACCTGTCGGAGGTGGTCCCGGAGGTTGTCCACCCTGATGATCATCAGGGTTGCCACCCGGTCCATCACCAGGCGGAGTCATATCTTCATCATCAGGATCAAAATACTGCTGTTCCCCCGAGACGGGAATCGGCTCATAAGCCATATCATCATCCATCGGTGGTCCGTAGTCTGGAGGTTGATCCTTTGGATCCTCTAGAGCTACTTCATCAGGAGTCACAATGCGCTTCACGGCGCCTGTCGTCTCTGCTTCGTAAACTATCATACTCCAATGATCTACCAAAAACTGTTCATGATGAGGAGACAGTTGTGACACAAACATAAAGAAAACCTGATGATATTTTCCTGGCTTCCACATAATCAACACTGCATCATCCTCAGAGTTGAAGAGAGGATGCACTCTACCAAAAGTACCACGATAGACCTTACATCTCTCAAAATACATCTGTGGCAAGGTTCTTCGTTTAATCTCCTTCAGGCCTGGAATCAATGACACAATTCGAGAATCAGAGGATGTTGTCACATCAATCTCTGATCTCTGAGGTAGTGCATCTACCTGCCTCAAGGTTCTGATCAGTTCAGTAGTAGTGAACCTTTGTGGTAGTATGTGTCGAAGTGGAACCGGAATTTCCGTCGTCTCTTCCGTTCTTACAGAATTCAGCAAAATTGATTGATGAGCTTCTCTTTCTAACAAAAGAGCTGTTCCACACAAACTTCCAGAGTCAAAGTTCTCCAGAAGATCTTCAATAAGGAAACTCTGACGCTTGTCGGAAGTCTCACTATAAGGAAGGAAACGATTCATCTCAACCAAAAATGAAAATGGAAACTTCTTCCAGTCAGGATCCTTAAAGTACTGGTTGCTTCTTGTGGCTTGCACTGTTTTAGCTTGAAATGAACAGTCACCAATACCTTTCCATCCTTGGCAGGATGCATAGGAATGGAAGACTGTCACGTAACTCATTCCCTTCGGACAATAACAGAAACAATTCATATTCACATCAAAGTTAAAAATCGGATCCTTCAACGAAGAAATGAACTTCTGCAAAAACAAACAAAACTTGTTTCCTTTGGGAACAGTCACAAACACATGTTTCTTCCTTCTCAACTGCCACTCAATCACATTACAACATAGCAACCAAATAGAAGCTCTGTTCTGTTTGGGAGAAGGGTTGTTGATCACTATACAATGGGGCTGCAATCTCTCCAGTTGCTGCCAAATAGCATCTTGACCTTTCATAGTGGAAAAGTTGTATCCTGCCTTGAAATCCATAGGAGATGCAACTTTAACACCATTCTTTGAAAGGAACCAAGATAATCCACTGTTTCCATGAAGTAACTCAACAACATCAGGATGATCATCATTACAAAAGAAAAAGGACTGTTCTCCAAATTCGGCATCAACATACAGTTCGTGATCTTCACGTAAGTTCTCCGGATTCTCATCGTCTAATGCCGGTATGGAAACATCATGCCACTCATCGTGATCACGTCTAACCTTCGACTGATTCACACGTACCACTGCCTTACCAGTGTTGGCTTGGACCATAGCTCCTTCTTGTCCAAGTACTGTGGCACGAACCCAACGTCCTTTATCCTTGAACTTTGATGAATCCTGAGTCCAAATAAAAACCTTCTCTCCTTGGAAATAGGGACCGTCACTTGGCATAGTCCTTCTTGCAAGATCTGCTCGAAGGTCCTGAGCTTGTCGTGCTTCTTGATGAGCTCTCAAAGCCACACGTTGTAGTTCCAAATTTGTACGATCTTGTGCGGCGGCATTAGCTGACAATTGCTCAGGGCTTGCGGTCTCAAGGTCAAAAAGATCTGGTGGACGTCTTCCAGTTGCTATTTCTATTGGTGAATATCCACTGATAGTCAACTGATAATTTCTTGCCCAAACTACCTTCTTGACCACTTCTCTGACCGTAACACCACGAAAACGTGGGTCATCCAGATCTACCTTCATAACATGCCACATACGTTTGAACAAACGTACAGCTGTCTCTGCTCGGTTCGGCCAAGGAGTTCTTGGCCCACAAGGACATTGTTGTATACCATGGAACCTGTAGTATTCAACAAAAGCATCTGTGAAAAAGGCTTCGTCTCCTACGATGGCCTTCGGAACACAATTGTTCTCATCAGACCACTGCCTCAATGCTTGGATGGTGGTTTGATCTATGAGGTCTTTCTGTGCCGTAGCCCAGAGAAGATTTGTGGCACCATCAAGAACAAGTAGAATGATATACTTGTTCTTGTGAAGTTCAACCTCACAGTGATCAGCAAAAACAACATCACCAAAACATGAAGCTCTAATACCGGAGACTCTGGCTCGTGGCGGAGGTGCCACTGAAGTGTTACACACACGGCAGTTCCTGACAACTGATTTATACTTCTCTAAAACAGAGTCAGGAAGCTTCAACATAGAAACACGTCTACGAAACTGAGTAGGACTCATATGGTAGTGCTTCACATGAAGCTTATAAAGCTCTACCTTGTCCTCCAGTCTCTGTAACATCTTCCTATATGCCGGTGTCATTGCAACAACTTCACTACCAGGTAATGGGATTGAAATCCGCCTAGGCTCAAGAGCGCCATCACCTGGTTCAAGTGGTTCATGTTTATCACTTGATGGTCCTTTTGATGCTTTAGGAATTTCTACAAGTTCACCTTCTGGCCTCTCAGGTGGTTCTGAGGGAGCATACTCCTCAAGATCATCACCCTTTAAATCATTCTGAGGCTCAGATGGTTTCGACTTGTGTCCTTTCCAAAATGGATCAAAACCCTTGGAAGTATACCGAAACTTTGGCGGCGCGGGCTTTTCCGCGGCACTGGATGGTGCACCTTCCTTCTCTGATGAGAAGCCTGGTTCCCTGTCCTTTGCAATGGGAACCTTCTCTGAGGAGGAGCGCACCACTGCATCGGGATCACCAATGCCACGGTGCTCAATGCCAGCCTTCCTGATCTTTAGATCTGGAATTTTGGCATCTGGCTTAAATTTAAAAATTGTTCTACCACGCCATTCATAGCCAAGTTGTAGGTCCTTCCATTTTGCCTTGCGCCAATCATCTGTCTTCTTGATTTCTTCTCCTCCTGTTTTCTTCTTGATGATTGTCAGTCGCAAGTCTTCCAGCAAGTCAGTGTCTACAGGACAGGACTTAGTTGCTGGGAAAAGAATTTTCCTGTAATCCTTGTGGTGACGTATCAGTTCTCTCTTGTGAACATCTACTTCCCAGAAATCAACCACAGGATATGCATGCTCAGCTTCACCTTCATCACTATTGTGTTCAACAGAAATATGGCCATATTCATAGTGAGTGAGGTGAGAGTAAAAACTCTTCTCACGCTGAGTCTGCCAACGCACGTCAGACAGATACCATGCAATATCTTGGAAGTCCAACACAAGATGAGTACTGGCTGCAACCTTCAACTCCAAAAATTTGATACCAAGAGGCACCGATGTCAGATAAGCATGTCGAGGTGTCAGCCTGAGTTCAAAGCCTAAGTTCCTCATCTGTGGCAAGCTCATAAGCAAAGGGACTTCTCCTTCTTCCACTATGTCGAACTCTGTTTGGTGGATCGTCCATGTACGATCATACATGTAAATCACCAGTTTCTGGGAGCAAGTAGCCTTCTGGGAATTGGCAAAGTAAAACTTGCGCTTGGTAGCCTCAAAAGAGTACCATAATCCACAATCTGGGTGATTGTCGACATAGTTGCAAAAATGGTCGACTGCTCGCCTTGATCCCATAGCTCTAGTGCATCCAATGTCCAGGATTGCAATAGTTGGCGGGAAGCGATTCTCAGTCAAAAATGAAATAGCCTGCATCTCCTTCACTTCTTCCTCAGCGCTCATAAGCGCAAAGCCATCAGCGCTCATAAGCGCAAAGCCATCAGGAGCCTTTGTGAGCATCTCCTTTGACAAAGAGTACCTCACAGGGGCACTCATGTCATCGAAGATCGTCTCACCATTGTTGACCACGCAGTCAGCTTCATCTTGGCATGAGGTCATCATGCCTGACAGCAAGTACACCTCACTGTCATGGACTTCAGCTACTGCTGTCACACAATGTGCTAAGAAAACTCGTTGACCTCCTGATGCTTGTGAAGCTCTTGAAGGTGCAGGAAAAGAACGTGGCTGTTGTTGATTTGCATAGTTTGCATCTTGTTTGCCATCTCCTTTATCTTTTCCTTTTCCTTTCTTGCCTTTTCTCTTGCCTTTTCCCTTTCCTTTGTGGGAAAACCATGCTTCTTCAAGCTGTTGCCAAAAGTCATTGGCATCATCATATTCTCCTTGAAGATAGTCATTCATATCCTCGGCAAGAATGGCATCATATGTTCCTTGGGTTGACTCCCAAGTGTCCTCATAAGGATTCTCTTCAAGGTATTCATCTAGAAAAGTTATCTGTTGCTCATCAGCAAAATGGCCTTTACCTCGTCTCTTTCCTTTTCCTTTTCCACGAGGTCTAAAGAATCTACGGCCTGATCTTCCTTTTCCTTTTCCTTTCCTTCTACCTTTTCCTTTGCCTTTTCTAGCTCTTCTTCCTTGGAATCTCCTTTAGAACCATGAGAAGTTTTGATCATCATATACCCAAAAGACATCGTCCAGGGCATCTAAAAATCCTTCTGTTCCATCTTTTTCATCTTCGGCCCAATAGCCAAATGTACCATCGAGTTCTCCTTCGTCTAGTACGAGAAATGATCTTCTACCTCCAGCACCTGTCAGCTACATCAATGGATTGTCTACTAAAGTCTTTGTCGTGCAGAACATCTCGATGAACACTGTCCTCAACTCTGTTATAGTATATTGCTGCAAGTACCTGCCACGATGAGTCATCAAAGAAGTCAAAGTGTTTCGCTGGTCCTGAGACAAATCTACAAGTGACAGCATAAGTAAGGCAATGAAATTCTCTCCTAAAGGAAATTCGTTCTGATGAAGAATTCTCATATTGCCATTGACATTCTGCATGATTTCCTAAATCCTTTCTGGCGTTGGTGCTACTCCAGTCAACACTGCATCTGCCATCTGTGCAAGGACTTAGGGATGTGCTTAAATGACTGATTCTAACATATCCATCCAATTGCTCATAAGCCTTTAGAGTAAAATCTGGAATCTTGTCATCCATTTCATCATATCGATTAATCCTCGATTAAATCGCACGAATTGCATAAACCTGTATAGGAATACATTGGTTAATCCTTTCACGAAATATGGTCGTAATACTCGTTTAAAGTAATCTATTCCTGCTCCTAGTGGCTCATTAACCTTCAATGAATCTCTGTCTAATATACGTTTATATATTGCTGCTTCTCCTTCTAATCTGTTTCTCAAAATTGGTCCTTTCTTCTCTTCTTCCAACTCGGTGATATCACACCAATCGTCTATAGCATCCTCATAGGAAAGCCATGAAGTCTTTCCATCATAAAATGGAGGCATCTTTGTAGTGACCTGTCTTATCATTGCTATTGCTGCTGGTTTTCTTCTCACATGCCTATTCACGTAAGTTGCTGGCTCATAAGCCACATCCGCATCAAGCTCTTCCCGATCGTCTATCCAATCCATAGCTGTTTGCCCACTAGCAATTCTATGCCTAGGAAAGGAACTCAGCTAGGTCTTCCAGGATCACTGCTCCGCTATCACTAAAAGAGTGACTAAGGCGTACACGATAGAGGTGCAGACCGCTAGTGTCTTTTACTCACGCAGAGTCTTATCCTTTTAAATCCATTAACCCTCTCTTAAGCCTTAAAGCAGTCAAGCATGGACACACTATATCAACTATTGGAGTGGAACCCTATACAGGTAGGCTCTACTTTTCAGGGGGGAGATGTGGGGGGGGGTCTTCGACCTGAAAAATCAGGGGTTAAGATTTGCACCCGGTCGAAAGAAACCTTACTATCGCAAGAGTAACTCCAGCTAACTTCGCTAGCTTTCGTAATAAAAATTAAAACCAAATAACGACGACGCAAAATAAAAATATTCCAATACCAAATACAAAACAAAAAGAATTCAGATAATTTAAAATTACCTTTCGTAATATAACGAAAATACCATAAAATATTACCAAAACACTAAATATTAACATAATCCCACCTCAACATAACCAAACAACACTCACACTAGACGAAACACCACTCAAACATATTTAAAATACAACCTAAAAAATTACCAAAAAAACACCAAAACTTATACAACCGAAACACGACCCAAATATAGGCGAACCACCGCCAAAAATACAACCGAAACACCACCCAAACAAACCTAAACATAAGCCACACACCACCCAAACATAAACGAGACACCAACGAAACATGAGCGAGGAACCTATAGATTTTAGGACTAGTTTACAATAGTAAATTGATTAATATGTTTGGAAATCTATGTCTACCAAATCCAATCCATTATATATTCCAAACATATATTGGTTGATAAAGATTGCTAACCTTTAAGTGATATGCCACCACCAAACTCCATCCATTGCAAGATTAATATAATGTCCATCCTTGGTTCTTTTGCAAAACGGGACATGTGGAATCGTTTCTGAAATATATCCCAATCTTTGTGGAATTAAAATAATGAGAGGTTTATGCACGGGGCACTTTGGATGGTTCCAGCGTTTATCCGGATCATGATTGTCCAATGTACGAATTAAACAATTAATGTTTCAAAAGTTAATCTCTCGCGTCCTGGATTTGTTTCAGCTCTAAGGCATGCCGGGAGCAACAACTGAGACTCTGGTTGGGCACCTCCTTGGCTCTCCCTAAAGCACCCTCCCAAAGCTGGTCCCAGGACCGGCCAGCCATTTTACGAATCACCACTTGGCCAGCTCCCTGGCCAACTCTTGAAGTGAGCTTCGTGCGTCATCCGGTACTCCGAAACAGCCCAAAGTAGCGGAGGATGCCTGCCGGGATCATGTCTGAAAAGAAAAAACATGGAAATCCACGCAGCGCAGCCGGGCTAAGCTGTCAGGTGCTTCTGGGTCCCACTCTTCAGGCGAGTGTGCCTGGAAACAGACTGGAAACAGCTTCTTGCGTAGACCCATTGTCTGTCTTGAAGACTGGGGCCAAAAAAATCGAGGAATCACCCCACCAAGGCCAGTCCAAACACAGTGATCTGTAGGCAAACAACGTGGCACCTGGAAAACCGAAAAATTAGTGTTTTCACAGTTGGCAGAATGCCTGTTTTCTCCAAGCTGGATCCATGTCTTGTCTTCTGCGCCAGCACCACACTTGCTTTGGCTCCATCTGCGCCTTACCGTGAAGTCATGCCCAGCGACTATGCCACCAGGCCGAACACGTTGCTCCCAAAGGTGCAAGTCCTCAAGGCTCTCACAACAATAAAAAAGTTGGAAAGGTCAAGAGCAACACTTGCTGCCAACACTTGAGTTGGTGAAGGTTAAGAGCAGGCCCCACGATGATCCGGATGCTTCGACTCGAATCCTGGCTGGTGAATCCAGTTTGGGAGTCGGAAAAACCTTCAACTTTTAGCACTGCAAACGACCAAAAACAAACCAGGAGTCTCATTTCTGCCCTGTCGTTCTGGGCACCCACTGCCGATGCTGCGGTTGTTGCTAGGCAAACACGTGGTCATAAAATGCATGTCTCACGTTGTGTGTGTGTGTGTTGACATATTATCCGTCCACAAAAAGGATGCCGAATCAAACAAAAGAGATGCAGCACTTGCAAAAGGGAGGAAATTAGTTCTGAAAGTGTTGCAAAAGGGTGGCAAGGCCACCTTGAACCATGACCGCACAAACAAACCACCACCCTTAGGAATGTGTGGTCTTTACAAGTCAGACTGCGGTCTTTGCAAGTCCAACTCAAAAACAAAAAGAGATGCAAAACATATTGAAATCGTGTCTGCCGATAAGCACAATGCAATCCTTCGGTCTGATCACGTCGGGTTACGGGTTTGTATACCTTTTTCTGCTACCCTTTCTATCAGGGTCTCGTGGGAGGCTGTGTGGATAAGTCGCTCGGGCGATTTCTGGGTAACACCACTGCGTCTGGCACGATCCCATCATCTCCCGTCGATTCTCCGCCCATCGGATGCATCCAATGCATTCATCATCCAACCCAACCGACCGCACCGGTCTCGCACCGGTCCCGTCCGGTCGGGCCCAGCGGCATTCCGCACGTTGGCGTAGGTGTGAGGCCCGTCGATGAAGACGAAGTCCATGAGAGGACCGTCGGAGAGCCTGGCGGGACGCGGTAGAAGGCTGTCCCCCTGAACCCCTCACATTGAAAAATGTGTGAAGTGGTAGTAGAGTAGAAGATGAGAGAAAGCGGAACACATCACCATGTTCCTCCTCGGCGCCTAATGTATGCACCTCAGTTTATTTATCTACTTGACGTTGAAAAGAAAAAACTGCTGCATCCCATTCATGTTCTGTGGACCTCGTGTGCATCTCTTCGCTGGTGGTGGCAAAGAGCTGTGCACGCTCTGCATAGGGCCTTGTTGAAAGCTGGGCGCCTCTACCAACCATCTTGAACCATCTTGGCTCACCATTTAGCAGGGTTGAAGGGAATGTCATAGAAGCTGTATAGGGCCCAGTCTAATCCACATATCCAGTGGGTCTTCAATCCAACTTGTTGGATCTACACTACACTACGCTTCGCTGTGTCCAGAACGGATTCCAACCACCGCATCCTTCCCGAGAATGCAATCGGAATAGATGAGCAAATTGCAAACCAATGCTTCTGGTATATACCTCTGCAAAGTGGTGTGTCTTCAGATCATGTCATTCCTGCAAGCAAACTTAGCATTCCAACAAGTTAGCTGATCCCCCGATCTGAAAAAAACACGGAAATAGCCACACATAGACCTGCGAAATAAACACACTTTAGAAGTGGAAGCATCTAGATACTACTGGAATCTCCTAGGACTCGTAGTCGGTCTGGAGCCAAAGCACTGGTAGGCCTCTCGCACCTCCTCTTTAATCGTAGGATCTGCCCCGTAGTATTGGAGCCCTGAGAAGCGAGCCAACAAATGCAAGCCTCGGACACCCCCTGGACCGAGAAAAGTGTCAAAAGCTGGGTGGAGAGAGTGAAGGGGCACTCAGACGCTTTGTCTTTTGCAAGTCAAAGTATCCGGGCAACGTGTGGCCTTTGAAATCTCTGATTGAAAGCCATAGAAAATCCTCATCCTAGCAACTTTGCATGTGGAAGAAAGTCCAATGCGAGTCATCTCGTCAAATGCGAGTCACCTCCAGAAACAGTCAAGTCGCAAGTCATCATGTGTCTGGTCTCTAAGATTGGCAGGTCCCACACGGGAAATCGGTTGGGCTCAAATCGATTGCGGTTGCAAATTAATCACAGTGCAATCCTGGTTCAACAGTGTCCCTAATGAAAAATCACTGTATTGGCCTCAGGTCCCCTCCCTTGCTGCAAGAACATATTCAGCCAGCAAACATTGGCTTTCACTAAGCGACCCGGATCTTGCAGCGACTCTAATTACATCAGACTGCATCATCTGGAACTTTCCCAAGCAGATCAGATCATCCAAGCACCTGTGGCACCCTCCATCCATGCCTAATTTCCGAATTGTTCGAGCCACCAATGGGACCACAAGCAACTCCAAGCTCAGCCATACGAAGCTCTGGCCCCTGGCCACACAACACCCATGTCTCGGAGTCCATCTGGCTGCAAAGTTGCTTGGCTTAGTATAAGTATAAGATAAGATGCAACTTTGAGGAAAAGTTGTGATAATACTCATATAATCCCATAGACTAGGCACGATGTCCAATGTGATGTCCACATTCACTCTTCGATGTCCTGCAAAAATCGAAGCCACTGAAGCCACCATACGTGTAGCTTTCTGCCGGATGGTCCTTCACTGCCCAAGTCGGCCTTGTCCTCCTCAAGGCTGGACAAAAGCGCCTCCAAAACATCGAAGTGCCTCCAGAGGTCCAGAGGCGACCACTGGAAATGCCTTCATTGAGTGCGTTCTTGGGTTCGTTTCGGACCTTCCCAAGCAGAAATTAGCCAGGCAAAGGGAAACCAGTCTTGACATATTCAACATTGTACTGCGCATATTCACATACTTACTGCACATATGCAGAAGGAAGGGCTCGCAACGAGCCAATGTACTGCATACTGTAGATAGTCTAGAGTCTAGAGTCTAGTGTGCTGTACATATTCAAAAACTTTTCCCCGTGTTCATGTCAATCTGGCCCATCCCAAGCACGCTATTGAGGTCTCCTTCTCATCGAAACAAACCCCTTGGCCTGCCATAGAAAGGCTGGATGCGGTAAGTGGGCAACTGGCTCTGAATGTTCGGATAAACCCCCTTAGGTCACCGTGAGATCAGCGAGATGATCAGCCAGTTTCTCAGTCTGGAACTTGACCAAAGACCTGGCATTGCCAGTCGTACCCACAGTGCTAGTTTGCAGACTACGTGAGTCTCAAAATGTCCACCCACATACCTGAAGTCTCATTGCTGACCTCGCTTTAAACAAACATCCACGTCGAACCTCGGAAAGAAAGACCCTCCCTTCATGTCTCGCTCTCTCGAGAAGCAAGAAGGTGCGTCTCCTAAGAGTTCTTACATGTCAATCCTCGGCACATTGGGCGGCTGCCCCAAGCGGCCGACTGCTCCTCCCCAACATCGACATCTCTGCTAGACCCAAGTGGCTGAGAGCTCCAAGACCAACTGCTTCAAGCCCCACACGGTGCGCGAATGCTCGACCACCTGGCGCGCACGTCACACGGATCCCGAATGCTCGACCACTGGCAGAAGCGGCATATATGCGCTTCTTCCAGTGCGTGGGGTCACACGCTTCCCGACACCAGGAGCCCCCCAAGCAAGCGGCTCGTCTGGCGGGGGTGATGTTGCGGTCTTGACAATGTAAACACGCGTTCTTGCTCCACTGAGGTGGATTACGAAAAACCTCCATGACGGGGAAAATGAATGGACCCTATCTTTCAAATACTAGAAGAATGATGATGATGATGATGATGATGATGATGATGATGATCATCATCATCATCATGATCATGATCATCATCCACAAAACGATCATCAGATGTTCAGATTGCTCTCATTCTTCTTGCCTTGTCTCTTCAATCCGGAAGTGCCCGGTAGTGACATGTGGGTCCCATGGGCCAGGGCCAACACTCGCAATCCTTCGTTCTCTCATCCAAGGCACCAACCGAGCGGTCCTTCCAAGCTCCAATGCCAGCTCTGACAGAACTCTCTCGCTGGCCCCAGATGCCAAGAAGACGAGGGAAGTTTTGCCCTCGGAACTTTGCTTCTCCTGCGCCTGCACGGCCGCTGGGTGAGTTGAACAACTCCAAACAGAGACGTGGCCAGGCGGCTGCTGGCTAAAAGCTAGCATACCCAGTGAAGACTGACCATCCCAGCAGAAGTCCGCAGCAGTGAATTGTGGCATTTGATTCTCAGCCTCTTTCTGGAATTCCAAAGGTGGATGATTACCTTGCTGCCATGTATGATCAGAATCAACTGCCTTCACCCCAATTTGTCAGCTTCTCAGCTGAACCTTTGGTGTCATAAGCGATTGGCCATCACCGTCTTCGGTGCTGTGCCTGTGCCAAAGCGAGGTTTGCTCTGCCCAAGAGTGCCAGAACACTATCATTCCGTCCCAGAACCACCTCCAAGACGTTTGATCTCAGCCTGCACCAGTGCGACAGGAGTGAGTTTACTGTGTGACTTTGTCTTCAGCTATCCGCCTTCATAGAGAACACGATGGATGTAATATGCATCCCATAGCTGCTATATAACTTGAGAAGCGGGAACGAAAGAAAGAGAATGCTTTGCCCGTTCCCACCACCAGCCATAAGCACCAACAAGACTTGCGTGGAATGCTCGAACACTAAGCTGGAACAAAAGTCACTCCAAAAAATGATGCTGTAACTGCACGTCCTTAAGCGGGGGGATAAGGGGGGGGCCTTCCTAAATCAAGACGAAATCCATTCGTTAGAGGAGGGGTACCAATTTTTATGGTGCTTTTTGTAGTGATAAATCAAATCGATCCTTTGGTCTTCTCACACAACCCGCACGGCTGCGACTGCGCGGCCTTTCAGTGTGGGCCCGGCTCAGCTCCTCGAAAGGTGGAGTTCTCCACCAACGGCCAAGGCCGGAGTTGCTTCGGGGGACCCGCACCCAACCTGTTTGGTAGTCTATTCGTCCTTTGCCAAAAGGTCTGACTGGAGGGTCTATCCCATGATCCTAATTCAATACAGTACACACCCGTCTGAAAATGAGAACCCCCCAACCTTTGGGCCCTTGAAACCAGGATGGAATGGATCGGATCCTGGGTGCCCAAAATGAGCGGTGCCAGTTGACCGGAACAGAGCATATCCTCGTGACTGCGCGATGTAATTCGCTACTGCTTCAGTGGTGGAAGGAGGAGGCTGCTATGAGCTTTGAAGAGGGCATTTGGAGTGTTCGGCGAGTAAACGCCCTCCGATACCAGCGGTTTCTGCCGTCACGCTGCAGGAACCACTGAGAGCCTTGATGCCTGTGAGAGATATTGAGTGCGTTCATCAGTTTCTGGTAGATGAACATCCAATGATCGCGTGCTTCCCCATGTTTGTTGTGCGGTTCCATACTACTGGCCCAGCGTCCGACGGCTTTGCAACCATCAGAGTTTCGAAGCTAGGACCAGGACAAGCAAACCGGTTGGTAGGAAAGCAAATTATGGCTCACGCGTTGCTGTAAGAAGAGAGAGAGAGAGGGGGAGAGTTGGTGGACACGAACCTGCAGTTCCCAATAAGCCTTGCTCAAACTCAAAATCCTTATGTTTCAAGACCCCGAGCCATACACGTGAGTGCAAAAAAGTAGCAGGAATTTCGGAATCCCACACAGTCGGGTCTGCTCCCGTCATTCCAACTGGCGTTCCCACGCGTTGTTTCCGCGTCCGCCGCGTCCGGCATCCTTCCAACGTCGCTGGAGCGCCGCAAGCGCCGTCTCCCGCGCCCGCAGGAAGCAGCTTTGAGGCTCCTCGAAGGGTCAACGTAAAACGTATGATAAGGGGGCGGAGCTCGTTGATCGGTTTTGCCGAGATCTCTATCTACCGGAAGTACTTTATATTTGATAAGACCAAGGAAGGTTCAAAGGAAGGATCCAAACAGGATGGTGGAGTGAAAAAGGCTCACCTTGAGCGTGGACAAATTGCTTTGATGCGATAGCTTCTTGCTTTATGCGATAACGTTCCTGAAAAATGCACAACGTCGCTCAACGTCGCTCGCTTGTGATGGAATGTGAAAGGCATCCAAACAAAAAGAACGCCTGCCTCCGTGTCAGAACAAAGGTCTGGAGCTCGTACAGCGCCTCCAAGGTACTCATGGCAATCAGCAAAAACAGCTCCCTCTCAACATTTGCTGCTGAACCACTGCCGCCGCCACCACCACTAGACCAAATCACTACCACGCCCGCCGCCGGCACCGCCACCACCACCATCTCTCTATTAACTAGCAGAACGCACTGCAGCAGCCGCTGCAGCAGCAGCAACAACAACAACAACAACAGCAGTAGCGAATGCTCGGAAGCCATCCAAGTTCTGGACGCCCTTGAAATTGTAAACACAGCACCGATTGCAATCGCTTTGAAAAATGCCGTGGAAATCAATAGCAAAACACTGCTGTACTAGGTTTTGGTCTATTGTTTCCTTTTTTCCTTTGCACAGACCAACCCATCTGGAGGCGCCACGCTTTGCACCTTGCCACGTGAAGATGGAGAGGAGTTGTAGTGCTTCACACTGCTCGACCACGCGTCGAGTCTCCTTGTGTCAAAGTGCGGGCACACCTATAATTACAAAGAAAAACATTCCAAAGGGACATCAACAGGAAAAATAAACTCCCTTCTAGAACAGCTGATCTCACTTCGCCCCTCTCTGATGAAGGGTGCCCCAAAACCGCCAAACCGATCGTCCTGCGTCGCACCACGATAGGACAGGTACTCCTCGCTGGGCAGCGCCGCCAGGCTCCAAGCCTTCAAACGGATCTGTTGCGTCTCCAAAAGTACCCGTCATTTTTCAGGTCACCGGTCACCACAATGTTGACTCTTCATGAAGAAACACCCCCACCTGTGAGATGTGACCGAGAAATCTCAAAGGTTCCACAGGCGGGGGTGATATGAAAGGTCCCCATGGGTGCTTCACCGGGCGTACCGGACACGCATCTGCACACCTCCCTCAGGCACAAAATTTGATCAATTCTGTTTGAATGCAACCTCGCGGCCTCAATGCCTGAAGGACCATCACCTCAAAACTTGGGGACCAGGAAAGTGGGGGTGAAGAAAACAAAAAAACAGCTGACTTTCGCTGCTGGAAGATTATATGCGCAATTCGTTCAAAACTCTCTTGCAAGGCCACCCCTGCCTCCCGCTGGATGTCCACCGGGAACATCAGCAGGAGGTCGCAAACCTGCTGCGAAACAGGTCCGCCGTGGAAGCCGAACGGAAGAAGAGCCCGCCGACTGAAGAGCTTATGAACAACTTCTACGCTTTTCTCCATCTTTCCCCCCAACCATCTTCCAGTGCTGTTCAAGGGTTCTATCAAACAGCCGACGTCTTATATAGTGCTCGTCTACGCTTCTTGGCAATGCATTGTCAAAGTAAGCCCCCGAGTACCTACTTAAAAAGCCTCCCCAATTAAAAAGCACAACGTCCGAAGCCCTAAGTTCGGCTTATATGTGCTTTTGAGTTACCGCCCTTTCAAGCCGCTATTAAACTACCAACATGGTCGACTTTGGGTGTAGTTTCCTTTATTAGGATCCAAAAGCAACCGTAACTGCCCACGTCTGTCCGCCCTGTGTATCCACCATGACACGCCGCGTTTACACCAGCAGGTTTTCCTTCCTCCAATGGCACCGACTCACGCAAACGCACTTGCCACCGAGGTCGTGCAAAAGCGCATGGCACAGCGACATCACCTTTCGAAAGCTTTGGTTTAGTCTAATGAAGAATCAGTATTCTAATAAAGGTTTTTGTAGGGGAAAAGGAAGACCCTTCGATCTGGAGGTTTTTTGAATTCTTGATACGAGTTTAATAGAGGATTTTATATTGAATTTTGTTGAATGACTTTTTGGTTTTGAAGCTCTTCCCAGGTGACCCTATTTTGGACCCGAGTTTCTCTTATTAGGGGGGGTTTAATAGATGGACAGAATTAGAAGAGCAGATTGGTGTCTGGAGCTGGGTGTACTCGAGAAGACCATGCTAAACAACTTTTCACAGCTGTTCCCAACCGCCCCAGTATGGCTGCTGCTGCTGCTGCTTGGTGCACTCAAAGCACAGTGGAAAGTTCTGGAGGAGTAATGGAGAATTCTTCCACCCTCAAACCCCTCCCACGAGCCCCCCCGTGGACCACTCCTCTGGCGCACTGAGCCATTGCTGAACCTCTTCAGCCGTGCGCAGCGACAGATCCGTGTGCCGGGAAGCAGCCTAGCAAATCGAGGTGGATGGCTGAATCGGCGAAGGCTCTCAGTATCTTGCAGCAACTAACGGACCAAACCTCAAACTGAAGACGCAAACCTTAATGAGATGGGTAAAATATGACAACAGACCTGTGGCAGCCAGGTGTTGGTAGGGTGCAACCCTGATCTTTGCAAACAACCTCTTGATGGCACGTGAGCTACCAAAAATAAAAGCGTCCTTACCACCAGAACTGAGACTGTCCGACTGTTCCATCACCACTTTCATTCAAGGAAGACAAAATAACCCACGCTTTGTCCTCTCAGATCTAGTAACTAGCCCAAAGCGCCCAAAGCGCCCAAAGCGCCCAAAGGTGCGGGGGTTTCGGCCGTTTTGGAGCTGGTGGAAGTTTCCAGATGCGACCAAGACTTCAAGATCACTAGAGTCGTATGTGAACCTCACAGCCTCTCCCATCACCAAATGTTTACCCTTCGATATCCTTTGATCACTTTGGGAGAAGGACTCTCTCAGAATCTCTCAGAATTGCTACTTTCCCTCTAAAACGTAGACTCACCACCCGTGCTCGTTTTGGGGGATGCCGATGCCCCTTAAGGGCGCGCGCGGTCCGCGGTGCGCGCCATCTTTTCGGTAAGCGCGGCCTCGAAGCGGCCACGTGGCAGCTGCTGGAGGGCATCATGGCAACTGCTGCAACTTCCCAGGCAGTGGAGATCGCCCTCAAAAGGAATTGGCACCACGGACCGTCTGAGTGGTTCTTCTCTTTTGGAGCTCAGCGGTACAGTAGGTCTCCCCTTTTCTCGGGGGACGGCGGTGGGGGATCGATCCAGGTTTTCATATGTGACGTGCTGAAAAGGTGGATGGATTGGTTCGATGTACAAACCCCAAAACCAAGAGCTGTGCATGGAGTTTTGCCGAGCTGTGGGAATGGTTGTCACCTTGGACTCACGCTGTCACTCCTGTCTTGAGGCATGTGGCAATGCCGTTGAAAGGAACACCGACCGACCGGTGACCGTGCCTCGCGCTGGCCCAGGAAATACCTCAGCCGAATCGAATCACCGCTCCACCGAGAAGTGCAACAGAAGAGAATCCTCGAGCCTGCCCCACACTCATCTTTCGACTGCCTGTCAGAAGATGGAAGTCTGAAGTAGATACCCCGTAAACTTCTAAAAATTTAAAAGCTCCAGCACCGGTTCTACAATTAATCAAGAGCCGCCACGTGTCCATGAACTAACTACAACCAAGTCTGAAATCGTATCTAAGTACTTCACAACTCTTCAGATAGGGCAGAGGTCAGCAGCGCCGCTGTGACCAATGCAGCACCCATGGCTTCAAGTCATGATATAAAAAGAGCAAACACACCAGTGTCTCAAAGCATCTCTGTTCAGCGCTCCTCTCAAATCACCCGGAGACATCCCATGCCTTGTGGGTGGCCGTTCGGTTCTGCTGTAATACCCAATCGCATGCAGGTCAAATGGAAGGAAAAGGCAAGTCAAAGCTTGGAACCACACCCGTGGCCATGGCCCGTGGTCTGAATCGGTTTGGCCATTCGAATCTTACCCAGTCTGGGCTGTGCATCCACAGCTCTTCCGTTCCAAGTCTTCACGCAGCCGGCAAGCTGCGGAGTGAAGCAAGCTGCAGTTTTGCCACAAAAATCGGAACTTTTGAGGGTGGCCACATTTTCACCAAACCACAATAAAAGAAAACATGAAACGGGAACATCAAATACACAAATGTGGCTGTTAATCTTTTGCTAGATTAGGACACGGCTGCAAGTGACTGCAAAATGGAGACTCAAAATGCGCACCTCCTGCGAGCTCAATGCGAATTTGGCTGGGTGTGTAAAACCAACCTTCTGGGGCTCTTCAAAGATTCTGTCATTCATGATCAATGCACCACAAGGCCATCTGAGAGTTCATGTTGGGCCACACTTCCATCTGCGGAACACCCCTTTTCGGATTCACGCGGCCCCAGTGCCAAGAGTCTCAGCAGCGGTCCCCAAGCGTGGAGAAATCAATGCAACTGCAGCCAGTTTGGGCCAAACAGGCTTTGCAAAACCCCGCGATCCACACTCCGTCTCTGCCGTTTGAAGCTGCAAAGGGGCCCATAGAGGCTTGCACACTGGGGGACGTGGAGAGTGGACTGCAAAGCTGCAAAGCAAAAGGAAAGGACTTCCTCGGGTGAAGCGAAAATCCACGAAAATCGGGCAGGTTGTGCTCGGCAGCTTCTGCTCGCCTCGGAACCAAAAAAAACCAGGGATGACCCGAGAGGATCTCCCAGTCCGGCGCGGAACTGGGGGTGTTGTCTACCACGGACGATCAATGGCGACGGAGGGCTCTCAGTCTGGGAAGCACGGGGATCTGTGTCTGGGAGGGTGGAACTTGAGAATTGTGCCATCTCAATTGCTTGGGCACCCACTGCACGGAGATCACTGACCGGATAAATGCGCTTCACACAAACAGAATAGAAGCGAATCATGCTACTCAAAAGGACTGCTGAACACCACAAGGTGTTCATGTTGAATGCCCACGTTACCTCTTCACATTATGCAACAAACACCATGCTCGAGAACAATCAAAAGAACCATCTCCCTTGCGCCCCACGTTCTCCACCGAGCCTCATGTTTACCTTAGGTCAAGGCATGCGGCATGTTTCTCATTGTCACATGCACGCAAAGTCGTCGACAGGCCGCTAAAGCTCAAGCCGGGAATCTGAAACAAGGAAATGAAAGCTCACTAGTTGGTGGGGAGCGCTTCCAAGTGTTGATTTCCTCACATTGACAAGCGAAATGTAACTGCGTACCCACACCATCTCAGCTGCTCGCCCCATGTCCCAACATGGCGGTAAAATATGGCTTCAAATCAAGAGGCTTGTCGTTGAGAGCGGCAACACCTGCACACACAGCCCCACCAACCCAGCTGATTCCAACTCTGCAAGTTTGGTTGAAACCTCCGACTTCAAGTCAATAAGCAAGTCTTTTGGATCAAATATCCAACAGGCTGGAGAGAAGATTCTGTGATCGTCTTTGTCTTCGTCTTCTTATCCTTCTCCTTCTTATTATTCTTCTCCTTATCCTTCTCCTCCTCCCTTCTTCTTCCTCCTTCTTAATCATCATCTTCTCTGTGTGCCTTCTCTCTCTCCCCCCGCTCATGCTCTCTCTCTCTCTCCCCCCCCCGCTCTCTCTCTCTCTCTCTCTCACTCTCTCTCTCTCTCTCCCCCTCTCTCCCCCCTCTCTCTCTGTGTCTCTCTTTTTCTCTGCAAAGTTAGAGGATGAGGAGTAACAAACGCATGTCGGTGAAACCTTTGCTGTACAGCTTTACGCGGATGTTGCCTCCAAGGTAGAGCAAGTAGGAAGGGTTGGTGCTACGTAAAATTCTTATGAATTCTCTATATAATTCTCTACTATTACTGTAACGTCCAGAACACCAATGTCAATGCTCCCATAGAAGAAAGCTGCACCAAAGGGATGTCGTCGAGGTCTTCTGGAATTTCCAAGCGACTTAAAGTTCTCCCCGGTCTTTCCCATTCCTCCTGTCACTCTAATTCATCGGCCTTTGAAAAGGTGAGTCAAAGCCCAACTCCGATCCAAAAGTGAATGGACACGCAAAACTCCACACAAGAATCCCACCGCCCAACCAAGCGTTCCTGCAAAACAAAAACAAACACATGGAGTCATCGGCGCAAGGAGCTGCCACGCCTGGCAGCTCCTTGCCCTCCAAGAGCTCGAGAGAGGCACCGCCGCCCGTGCTGCAATGGGTGACCTGCCCCGGCACGCCCCGGCACGTCGAGGCACCCGCACGTGCACGCGGCGCACACCGCGGTGTGCGGGACCGTCGAGTCGGAAGGTCCTTCCACTCAAGTTGGCAGGAGTGGCCACTGCCTTAAGAGTTTGATTTGACTTCGTGTTCACAGCAGCAGATTGATTCTTTCATCTTCTACATTTGCTGATGTGACTCCCCAAAAAGAAACCATTTTCCCCTCGGCGTGCCCGGCGCCTTGTCCTCGGTGTCGTACTTCTTGCAGGCGGTCGCGGTGTCGCCACCGCCGATCACCGTGATGACGCCAGCAGCGGTGGCGGCGACCACGGCGTCCATGAGCTTCTTGGTGCCTGGGGAAACCCCAAGAACCAAAGAACTCTCTTAGGATATCAGTGATATGAGGGTGGGCAGGTCGCAAGAAACAACAAAACCGATGGGACGCTACCGTTTCCACTCGAAATTTGAGGGAATTGAGTGAAGCGGGCCAGAGTATCATCTGGTGCCGCAGGAGGCACCAACAAAAGCTTTCGAATCCTTGCCCGTCCCAGTCCCAGCCTGTCTCGAATTTGGCCATCTCAAACACACCCATGGGGCCGTTCCAGATGATCGTCTTTGACTCTGCAACGGCCTGTTTCAGAATGGTAAGCCATCAAGCTTGCAAGAACAAACACTTGAATGCATCTTGGATCTACAAATCTAACTTCCCGCAAGTCGCAATTCTCCCATTCAACTCACTGAACAGGTTTCGGAAGTGATTGCGCACACGGTCATCTACTCGTCCTTTCCTGTAGCACGGTGCGCACTGGCGAAGATCCTTTTCGTCACCTGGCTCTCGCCTTGGCGTTCAGCTCGATGGATGCTGGGCCGCAGTCCAAGCCCATGAAGCCCTCTGGAACGCCATCCGCCTTGACCACGCCTCGTGGAACCCGCAGGTGTCTCGTGGGCGCAGTGGAGGAGTTTGGCCACAAAGAACATGGATTTCCCACTGAAAAACCTGTTGTACATCGGCTGCATCATCTTATTGTCGGCTCCTTGAGACAACTGTCTGGCTATCTTTCAAGAAGGGAACCTCCTATACATCCCCAAAATGTGTTCCGCCTTCCTTGATCTCGCCATCCTCGCCGAACTTGGAGGAGCAGGTGAAATCCACCGGGAGGATGATCTCCACACCTTGCTTGCCGACCGCGTTCGCGCAAAACGGGCATCCTGGAGTCTACGAAGCCACCGCAGGTGCACTCCCCGATTCCCAACAGAGTTCAATTCTCTCTTCCTCAGATTTCCGACCGAACAGCTACGTGGACTTAGTCATCATTGGTGCTACTGCTACCCCCGTTCAAATCCTGAAAGCCAATTGATCAATGGATCAAGCTGTTTGGGTCAGATTCTCTCGAAGTCACAGCGAACTACCTCAACACGTCTCTCCCGACTCTCCACTCCACGCCGCACATCCACGTTGTTGTCCCAGTGGCCCAGCTTTTCGGCCTTCGCCAAGATCTCTGGAACGATTTTCGCACCTGCCCAGGAGTGCCGAAAGAAGTGTCAAAACCGTGATCCAAGACCTCCAACTAAGCTCAACAGTGATATGAGTGTATATCAGGATATATCAGTCAGAGTATATTTCCAATCCAGCATCCAGGTCCACTTTCCATCTGATAGTGCAGGCATCAACAAGTGATTGCCATTGCCTATACCGATCTGCTAATCCTCCACAAACCTCAAAATGAATTCTGGGTAGGCTTGTTCCGGAGCAAATGTGACCACTTCCATGTGGCTTTGCAGATTCGGCAGGCCGCTGGAGATGCCTGGTCTAGCAATCAAAGAATCGTAGCGAACTGGATCGTGACATACTCCGCCAACAGGTCGCATAGGTGGGCGCGATTCTGCATACCTATCTGTTGTGTAGTAGGGATCTCCGATTGCAACACGAGCAAGAAGCATGGTTCCCATCATGTCAGAAGATGCTGCTTTGAATTGCCCGCTTGGGGTGGCATATTGGGCACTCTTGCATGTCTGTGCTGCAAAGTAGGTCCCTTTGCCATAGAGCCCACTACTTTTTGCAATGCGGCTGTCGAAGCCTTCCCTTGCAATGTCCTTGGAGTCCTCCCATGTCCGCGTTCCATGGAACAAAAGGATCTCATTCCCCGCAAGGTCAACGTCAATCTCTTGAGCAAACTTGGTCAACGCGCCTCCAACTGAAGGATCAATGTTTGCAGGGGTGATGCCGTATTGCTTGCGCTTGTCACGGATGCTTCGAACACAGCGCTGATACTTCAGCCACAGGTGTCGATCCTTGACCTGATATGCCTCCATCAACCGAAACCTTGAGCGTCCATGCAAGCACGTGCATTGAGTCCCATCATGGCGCGTCATCGATCGGTTCAAAAGGTCTTCCAGACTTGACAGCACTTGGCGATCGACCACTTTAAATGTGGTCCGTGCGATTGGCTCTGCAACTGGCCCAGGGCTGAGACTCGTCTTCTCCTTCTTCACAAGTTGCAAGGCCTCTTCATCAGTCATGCACCAATGCTTGGGCAAATCAAAGAAGCAACGAATCTTTCGGACCTTGTTAGTCCGGGAATTCTTCTGGCTCTTCTGCACGAAATCAATTTCATATTTTCTTGTATCTATTTCAATGATGAAAGTCTGCTCACCTTTGAAGAACTTGGCCATCAGCTCTTTGTTTGCGGAATCTGTAAATGAAATCCAGCCACCGTCGTCACCTTGAAATTGCCAGGTTTCCCCATCAACCTGAGGTTGGTAAGCAAGCTTTTGCTCCAGCGAGGACTTTTCATTCTCCTTCTTCCTGAGTTGCTCCATCAACGTCTTGATCTTTTCGGTTGCTTGGGAATTGAGCTCGAGCAGCTCGGCTACCTGCGCCTGGTTCCTCACCAAGTGCTGCTGAACACGTTCAGCTTCCCCTCTAAAGAAGGCCAGGCGATTCTCGAGAGCGCGCTTCTGGATATTGAGCATTTGCAAATTTGCGCAATCAAGTTCCTTTCTGGTTTGGTGCTGCTCATTTTCAAGCTTGGCCTCTTCTAACTCCTGCTGCAAATGTGGGGTTTCTTCGTTGAAAAAGGCCAAACGGTTCTCCAAATTGCGCTTCTGGATACTGAGTCGTCTGTTTTCTTCGTCAAGCTTTTGTCTGGTTTGGCTGTGCTTCTCCTCAAGTGCGTTCAACTCACGCTGCAAATGCGGGATTTCTTCTCCATAAAAGGCCACGCGATTCTCCAAGTTGCGCTTCTGGATAGTCAGCAGTCGGTTCTCTTTTTCAAGCCCTTTGCTGGCACAAAAGCGTGTCTTCTCAAGCTTTGTCGCATCCAACTCCTGCCGAAGACGCTCGGTTTCGTCGGCAAAGAATGCCAAGCACTTTTCGATCGTGCACTCCTGGAGATTGGGACGTCGATGCTGTCGACGCTTGTCGCCAAGCAGAATTTGTGTGCAAACTTTTCCCTTTCCAATTCCGCACGAAGGTGTTCAGTTTCCTTCACAAAGAAGGCCACACGATTCTTCAAAGTTACATTCTCAATTCCAAGTTCTCTTTTCTCATCGTTGAGCTCTTCGCTGGCTCGACAATGCTTGCTCTCGATCCTTTTCAGCTCCTTTTGAAGATTGTGGGTTTCCTCGACAAAGAATGCCACACGATTCTTCAAAGTCAAATTCTCCATTCCAAGTTGTCCTTTCGCATCATTAAGCTCAATGCTGGCTTGATGATATTTGTTTTCAATCCTGACCAACTCTTGATGAAGATGTTCATTCTCCTCCATAAACAATTTTACACGGTTCTGGAGGGTCTTGTTCTGTTTTCTGAGTTCTTCGTTCTCATCGGCAAACTCTTTGCTGACTTGCACAAACTTCATCTCAACAGCTTCCAACTCCTGTCGAAGGCGTGGATGTTCTTCGACAAAATAGGCCAAGCGGTTCTCCAGCCTGCACCTCTGAACACTTAGCCCGTGATTCTCATGATGAAGCTGTCGTTTGGTTTGATAATGTTTCCTCACAAGCCGTTCCACCTCCTCCTCAAGGCACTGATTCTCATCCAAGAGAAATGCCACACGATTCTCCAAGCTCTGTTTCTGCACTCTCAGCCTTTGATTCTCATCCGTGAGGTCTTGGCGATCATCTCTCAGCTTTGTGGTTTTCAACTCCTGTTGAAGAGCCTGATTCTCTTCAACAAACAAGGCTAGCTGACTTTCCAAATTAAGTTTCTGGGTTTTTAGCTTTCGATGTTCATCGCAAAGCTCCTGGTTTGCTTGGCAAGTCTTCTTGTCAACCTTTGCCCTCATCAACTCCTTTTGAAGGCCTTGATTTTCTTCGAATAGGTACGCCAAACGATTCTCAAGGGTCTGCTTCTCCACTGCCAGCCGTTCGTTTTCATCACATAGTTCCCTGCTGGCTTGACAATGTTTCGCCTAAAGGGGATGAAACATTCAGTATCTGCACCCGTCGAATAACAAGCCTTTTTTGCGTCCAATGGGGGAGCCCTTACCCTAGCTACAAGTTAAAGGACCGGATAACCCCACAAGTGTAGTGTGTATACAGGCAATTAGCCTACTTAGACCGCAAAGTAACGCCTGTTTTCCATGAGCCAAACATAGTAGTCAGTGAGACATGTATATAGTACACAAGCGTGAAACAACACCCCCCGCTGAACGCAAATACGGAAGAGTGAAGTATGTACAATGTGCATGAATTCGACCAGCTACGAAAGGCAACGGTACGAGCAATAGATCGGAGCGCGCCTAAAAGATAAAGCTGGTGAAGCAAGACCTCAGAGGCAACGGAGTCAGGCACAACGTACTCAAGTTTCATGACCAATGTCTCAACTCACATGCAAGAGTTAGCACTCTATTTTTGGGCGCTGTGTGAAAAGCCTAGCATATGTTCACCTTTGAGAAAGCAGAAGTGGAACCCTTACATGGCTCACGCTCCCGCGCGGCGAACAAGCATAGCTATCAAGGTGATGAGAAGGAATTTTATCAAAAATCATCATTAATTCATGCAACCTCAAACTCTGATCAGCTGTGGTGCAGGATGAACGGCGACCGTAAGGCAACCGCTCCCGCGGTGCGATGAGATATCTCCACAAAGAATTGGAGCTTTGCTGCCATTGGTATGTTGTTTGGTTTTAGCTTTTGTCCAAGGCAACGGCTCCCGCCGTGCGAAGACATCGCACCAGTTCCAGCGCTGATACCAGTCATGGTCTCCCCAACCACCGCGGCTCCAATCAGAATCACGCCATAAGCGATCGTCCGATTGCCACCACCAGCTCTGGGAGGAGGAAGGTTGGTCTCGTGAGCTGCGTCCGCGGTCTTCCCAGCGAGCCTCTACTCTACTCCTCTTGAATAAGTGGCTCGATCTTGGTCGTCCACGCTAGCCACGCTTTCCATAAGGTCTCGTATCCGTGCGAACTCTCGCAAAAGGTTTGATCTAGGGTCATCAACTGCCCCCTTCCTACTATGATTCGACCAGGAAACACCCTGGCAAGGAGGACCACCTCCTACAAGCACCGTTTTTTAAGAAACTTGGCTCCCCCGTCTCATAACAGAGTGATGCTGGGAAAGCACTCTCGAGTCCCCGGTGTGCACTGGTGTTCCTTTCAATGGAAATATAACCACTAATCTCGACGCCTAACGCATCCAAAGCAACGCGAAGGCGCGAAGGCTCCCGATTCCATCGAAAATCGAAACGACAAGAATGCTCCCTGGCTCAAACTCTTCAAAGGCCTCCCCCCCAACCTGCTTATCTGCAGCTCTCTTGCCTTGGTTGGACAGCGCTTGCGACGCACAGAGTCCACCTCCTTTTTCGGAAGCGTCCGAGGCAGTCGCAACTCTATCCGGCAACAGGCGGAAATCCATGAAGCTGGCTTGCGCAAGGAAAAATGATGCAACCAATTCTTCCAACACCTTGTGAGGAATGGGCTTTCGGACGTGTCATTTGGGAAGGCCGTTTATACGAAAACGGTATACTAATCCTCCCACCAGCATTTGCATTTGCTTTTGGGTGACCTCCTTTCTGAATAGGAGATCTGACAGGGCAAACAGATATTTAGCTACCTTTGAAGGTTTGGCTGAACACACCCCTTCTAACCCATCTAACCACGCACCTTGGAGCTCACCACTGCTCTGGTTCTGGACACCCTTCTTCACATTTCGGGGCACTGACCAGTCTTCATACTTCTGGCGAAGTAGCTCGACTAGCGAGGGACAACCAGCTTGTAGTACCTCCTTTGAACAGATACTTACTCAACTCATCAAAGTTGTCGAGTCTAGGTTAGGAAGCTCTCTGTCCCTCCTAATCTCTCGGGGCACTGGCTTGCGGCCTCAAAGCTTGCGCCACCAGCTGCCTGCGCAGACGTTGCGCGATCGAAACACTGTTCAGATAACCCATCGGAAGGACTTTGCTGTAAAGAGCACACCCCTCCTCCACTCAGGGGGATTCAACTCAGGAGGAACGTTCTTGTTGAAACAAAAGAAGGCCGCCCATGCGTCTGGAATACCAATAACGTAAAACATTGCTCTAATGTCCTGAGATGAAATCAAGAGCTGAACCATATGTGACAGAACCGGGAGGGTACTCAGGTACCCTCTTTTCCACATACCTTGAACACCTGGCTACGTGGTAGCACACCGCAGACCCCCCGTGGACCAATCCTTCTGCCACCTCCTTCCATGCGTCTGACGGCATCATTACCTTAAGAGGTTTGAGATAAGTCGGTGCACTTGGTGGCTTTAGCTGCTGGGTGTTCTATAAAACCTCTAAATCCACCTTGACACAGGTCACGGGCTGGAACAATGCCTGCAATCCCTGCCTTTGCCAGGCTGTCCTCAACGTTCTACGTGAACTTTTCTTTTTGAATAGCTCGATGGCATCCAAATCCTTAACACTCTCGTTTTCCCACAGTGGGAACAACACTTGAAGGCGTTCTATTTCCCCCAACAGAATTATTTGCTCCCTGGTGGGTTCACGGGTTGACAACTCAAAAGAACCAATCGATAACCAATTCAACTTACGGACTAAACCCTCCTCCCAAACCGGCAGCAGTCACCGCACTACTGGGCAAGGGGATAGGAAAGATACTCTCCGTGGGAGGTCTACGGTTTGAGAGTGAGGTCAAAACTTCAAGCACCGGTGGGCCTAAATCTGTGAGCCTTGCCAACTCACCTTGCCCATCCGGGACAGCCACCCACTTCAGCCCCTGCCTCACCAGGCCGGAGAAATGGCCTTGGATCCTCCAACACGTCCAGCGGCACTCGCACCGCTGCAGCTGCACCTCATCCGCGGCTGCAGGCGGCCTTTCAATTGTTCACCTCCACGATTTCCGTCTCTGAGGCTCGTTTCCGTTTTCCCTTGCCTCCCTTTGCTTTGCCGTCGGATTTCTTTCTTCCCCCTCCCTTCGTGGGTGAGGGGCGCCATCAAGGAGGATCGTTGGGGTTCACCTTCAACTGATGTTCCAGCTTCCTTTCGGCTGAGTTTTCGTTTCGAGCGAACTTGGCCTCGCTTGCGGTTGCCAGGCCATGGAGCTCCTTCGGAAGGAGGTCTAGCTGAGAACTCGGCTCCCATGGTGATCCTGCCTGTCTGACTCAAAACATCGAGGCTTCATGTTGTCCAGGAGGATGCAAAGGGTTCCCATCTCTCGCAAGACGCCCCTCGGTCCTCCTTTCGGTACCACTATCTGACGATAGTACCTCTTGAACACCGCTAGCTGCTCCAGCTTCGTAGGAGAACCCCGGCTGTCCCGTTGCCTCCGGGACGAACTAGACCTCCTTTCGGGACGAGGAGACCTGTCTGGGGCTGGAGCAGGAGAGGAGCCTCTGAATCCCTCCTCCCTCCTGTCCGCGGAGGGTTGCCCTGAAAGGCGAGAGTGCAAGTCAAACACCGCACTTGTCTTCCTCTTCCACCGACCAGATCTCACAGCACACGCAAATAGCGGGCATAGAAAACTAGTCGTGCTTTGAGCAAAAAGCGACCCGGCGTGTGATCCTAAATCATGAGGTCAAGATACATGACAAGCTCAAACTTAGCAAGAACAAACACCTGGACCTGGACCTACCAAACAGCTCCCTTCAGCTTCTCGGCCTCACCACCTAGCTCGCCTAAACACAAGCTAACTTGCCACTTACTGAATCAAAGCTGGAAACTCAAGTTCATCACTCAGCTTGGATGGGAAGGGCGGCATTGCAGTTCCCCTGAATGAAGCATGGCGTCCCTAACATCTACGGGCTGACTTTGCTTCAGCCTGAGGTACGGGTAGGAAAGTTAGGTCATCCATGAGGTCATGCCTTAAAGGGCCATTGGCAGAATTTACCCCTCAACCAGAACCAGGAAGTAAAACACAAAGGACTAAATCACCAGAGTGCAACTGCAATAGCAAAGTATTCAAGTATTCATAAAACAACTTGCTTTGATGCGGATGCCTGGAGAACCTCCGACTCCTCTTGCAGTCGTTGGTTTTCTTTGCTCAAGAATGCCAGTCGACCCTGCGCTTTTGGAGGTCAAGCTGTTGATTCTCGTCACGAAGCTCTTTGCTTGGTTGACAGTTGTTGTTTTGAATCGCTGCCGCCTGCAAATCTTCTTGAAGTCGGCGATTCTCTTCTGTGAAGAATACCAGCCGACGACTTGCAATGGTGTGTTTTTGGATGTCGAGGCCTTGAATCTCTTCACAAAGCTCCATGTTGGCTTGAGGATGTTTCTTCTCGGGCTCTGCCCCTTGCAACTCCTCTTGCAAACGGTCAGCTTCTTTGGCAGTGACCCTGAGTTGATTCTCAAGCTCTCGATTCTTGAGAGTGAGGCGTCGATTTTCATCATCCAAATTCAAAGCAAAGTCTCCAAAATCCGCGTCATCCACACCCTTCTTGGACCGTCTCTTGCTGCCCATCAGACCGATGCATTGACTGGGCAGCTAACTCGAGCCACTCACAAGCCAAACAAACATAGAGGCTTGAGAGATCCTGGAAGAGACCTGCTGGCTGCCTGCAATTTTGAGCACTACTGATGCAGTCAATCCTGACCCAATGCTTCTTCTGACTTCCTGACTTTGTTCACTCCTTGCGCCTTCCTCATCATAGAGGGAGCTTCCAATGGACATACCGTCCTCAGGGAACCGATTCGGCAAGGGGATTGCGCATGCGACAGGACGGTTTTCGCCATGGTGTCTGCCAAAAGGCCCCAACCCTAAACAGTCTGCTGTGAGGAAGTGTCAAAAGTTGCCCTGCTCGTTTGACAAAATTACAGTAAACCAGTAAACCTCACAATAGCCACCACCTTCAAAATTCAAAAGGGAGAACACTGCGGCGGAAGGTATTCCATTTGTAGAAGAACACCCACTTTTCCAAAACTTGGAGTCCATATTCGGTTCCCCAAGTCCCAAAGGCGGCTGTTGACGATTAAGGAGAGCAGGGAAGCCAACTGCAGGGACGACACACGCCTATCCCTCCAAGGACACCCCACTTTGCTTCCAAAATTTTCAGTACATCCATGATGCATATTATATAATATATCCAGGGCCACCAAGGTGGAATTCTTTTGTCATGTAGCCCTTGATTGTCTCAAGCTGTCGCTTGTAGCCCTTGATGCTTAAACTGTCTCCCATGGCTCCTTGATCTTCAAAAAGGTGTAGGCCATGCCACCACCGATGATCATCTTGTTCACCTCTCGAGACGAGCGCATGCGGGTTGAGGCGGCATGTCCCACAACATGGCCTCGTCCAACATGTTCATGATCAGCTGAATCTTGTCGCTCACCTTCGCGCCTGATGCTAATGCTGGACCCCGGAGTGGACCCTGCTCCGTCGCCCAAAACGAGGTGCACACTGTGCACACAACCCGCTCACCGAACCCGCTCACCATCTACAAAAAGACCGGGAAACTGGACCTTGTTGTAGGTTTCGCAAAGACCACGGACGAAGGACCACGAATACAAATGCACACCGAAGAATCGGACGTCCGTTTCGTCTCCGTCCGTTTCGGCTTCACCGGAACCCGGTTCAGCGAAGCGCGAACGGCACGCGCGGAGCCGCACCTCCCAAGATGGCCAGGACCGGCTTGGCGGGGTTGTCCAAGACCTTTGCGAAGGCTTCCAACTCCTGATGGCATGAGGGACAGCTGATGACAGTTGTGCCCTCTTCAGGGCATCCAACAGTTGAAGAAAGTATGCGCAAAGCAAACCCATGTTCTTTGGCCTCATCTACCCTGGTTTAGGTGGAAGACTCCTGGGCAAACAACTATATTACTGTATGTGTATATACATGCATATATATATAATCACAGCAGAGACACATGAATTCTAAAAGCAGTCTCCAAGCTCTGGAGCTGTCCTTCCCCATCAAATCACCCGCGCACTTCACGTCAAAGCCCTCGCCCACCATGGAGCTGTGTGCACGGTGGGCAGTGCCGAAAGCGTCGTTGCAGTAGATGTCCGCCAACTTCCTGGAGAACTGTTCAGACTCAAAGAGGTGTGGGATAAGCAAGAGGACCTAGAAACTGGAAATGACTTGATTGAAAAAGGATATCTTAGTCAGATTCACTGATTCATCGTAGTATCGCACTTAGGTCCAGTTGGCACCCTGGCAAAAATGCGTTGCATCCTTGAAACAAACCGGCAGAATGCCGACCCCGCCGCTGGTGTTTCAGTTGGTCACGGACACGTATGCTAAAGCGCTGAGGTGCCACTGATGGGTGTCGGCATGTGGAATCGTCCGAATGGCGAATGGTGTTGGTAATGCCAGTGATGCCAACTTTTAGAACTCATCACCAAAGAGTTCCAGGAGGTCTCAAGTCGACTCAAATGGAGGCCATCGCTACTTCGTTGGAGGCCATCGCTCGGTGTCCACGTCTCCATGGCCGAGTCAACGAGTCAACGAGTGGACCACGGGCCCCAGGCCTGATGGACGTACGGAACTCTTTCACCTTGTCCTTGTCCGCCTTGATCTTGTTGCCCTGCGAAAAGCATGGCTCAAGCACCGCGCGCTCGAGAACGGGACTTGGTGTGGAGTGGATCAGTGATGAAAAAACACGCAAATGAGGCCGGATGAATTCCATGGACTCTTCAAACAAAGGCAAAGGTTGTTTGCCAGCCTCCGGGTCCACACCCTTGCCCTCTTCCTCCACATGGAACCGCAAGTTCCTGACAGCCACAGTCACTCAGCGTTCTCGCGTAGCGGATCCACAAAGAAGAATTGTTGCTTTGAAAATAGAGCCAGAAAACATGACAGTGACTATATACAACTACAGCTGAGTGTCTCCAAGAGGATCACGGAGCCCGCCGCAGGGTCCGCGCAAGTAGCTTCCACCTCGGGCCTTGCCACCCCACCGCGATGGATACGCGCATTGCATGGACCGTGCTTTGAGAGCCACGTAGACAAATAGACAAATAGGGCTTCTTCTCTATACGGTGCTTCGCTGTCATTTGTGGGCACCGCCCTTCCAAAAACACTATATATATATATATATACAGCAATATATGTATATATATCGTGTTCTTGGAAGGGCGGTGTTTTTGGAAGGGCGGTGCCCACAAATGATATGTGTATATATATATATGGCACCCCCCCCCAAAACCTATGTTCACCTCACTTTTGCTGGTATTTGCAATATGTTGTGTCTATTTTTGGCGGCCTTTTGGACCTTAGTTTTTGTGGTACCATATGTGTATATATATATATAGTGCACGCACGTAGGTTGCATGACTTGTTTGTCCACTTTGGAAGGAATGCATTCAGAATGCGTTCAATGCATTCAGAATGCATTCTTGATCAAAACCAAGATCCAAGATCCAAGATTCCCACAAGACTCCTGGCTAAAATCTTGGAAAAACCAAGATCCAAGATCCAAGATTCCCACAAGACTCCTGGCTAAAATCTTGGAAAAACCAAGATCCAAGGTTCCCACAAGACTCCTGGCTAAAATCTTGGAAATACCAAGATCCAAGATCCAAGATTCCCACAAGACTCCTGGCTAAAATCTTGGAAATACCAAGATCCAAGATCCAAGATTCCCACAAGACTCCTGGCTAAAATCTTGGATCTTGGATCTTGGTTTTGGGCAGGATGTTCCCAAATCCAAGATTTTCCACAAGACTTCTGTGCAAATCTTGGATCTTGGATCTTGGTATTGGGCAGGATGTTCCCAAATCCAAGATTTTCCACAAGACTTCTGTGCAAATCTTGGATCTTGGATCTTGGTATTGGGCAGGAATGCATTCTCTGGCATTCTCTGGTAGTGACAAAATTGCACTAAGTACATTTTGATCCTGGAATATCACTGATTACCGACATTTGTTCCTCATTCAATTCTAATTAACAACTAATTCAACTCTAATTCTATGATTTTTAGTGCACATACAAATTTAACTAAATTCTAAGTCAATTCTTATTCCAATTTAAAATCACTTGTATTTCTATTTAATATTCTAAGTTGAGTCTAATTGAAGTCTAATTGAACCTTAAATGGATTCTAATTTGAGTATGTAACATAGTTCTACTTTAAGCCTAAGTTGAGCCTAATTGAATTCTAATTTAAGTCTATTTAGCTTAACTTCATTGTATAGACAAATTCTAATTCAGTTTTTATTCTAATTTACTCATTTTTATTTTAATTCTAATTATGGTTGGCTATTTTAGATCTAATGGAATTCAAACTTGAATCTAAATTGGAATCTGCAACGTGCTTCTAATTTAAATAGAAAATGATCCTAATTGAACTTTATGTAATTGAAATCAAATTGAGATTGCAAATTAGATCTAGTTCAATTCTAATTGAACTTAGATTCCAATTTAGTTCTAAGTCAATACTGTTCTACTAACCAAGCTCTAGGTATAACAACTCTAATTCAATTCTACCTTAGTTCTAAGCCAATTTCAATTTAAGTAATGGATCATTATTCAATGTTTGTCTTTCAACTCTAATTTGATTCCAGTCTACTTCTAATTTAGTTCTAGTTCATTCTATTTTGGGTTCAATTGTAACTTTGACTCTTCCAATTTACTAGTAACTAATTTCTAATGTTAATGCCTTTATACAGTTCTGATTCAATTGTTTTACACATCTAATTTTACACTATTGTCATTGCACATTAGGTTTGGTTTCTATATGTCTAAGTTCATCCTATTTTGATTCTAGTTCAATGCACATGGACTTCTAATTCTAGAGAGTGGGTGTTGCTGGTGGTGAATTTAATTCATTTAAGAAAGCACATTCTTCTATATTGGAAAAACTACATAAATTCTCTCAGGTTCAAAGTAACACCACTTCTCTAGAAGTAAATGAGAATTTCACTCAAATTAAAACTAAATTGAAAAAGAATACACTATTAGAATTGAATCTGACTTGTATAGCAATGAAGTTAGAATTAGCTTGAAATCAAATTAAAATTAGGCTTGCATTGAATCCCAAGTAAATTAGAATCTATAGTGATAGACCGTTGAATCAAAATATAATTTACAAATAGTTGAAATAGATTCAAATTTGAAGTTGAATATACAAAGTAGAGTAGAGTTGAATAGATTGGAATTTAGGTTTAATTAGAATTAGACTGGAATTTAGTTATTTAGGGTGTGCAATTCTTTGCCTTCAGATTATGATGTACTTGCTCAACTGCATTCAATAAGAGAGTACAATTCACACCCTAAAAGCAAAACATATGGTTTTGCATGGAGTTGCAATGAATTAGATTACTCCATCCAAGAACTGTTTAGTAAACACATAACCTTATGGATTTGGACATTTTTATAATACATAGTTAAATGAACAAATATGCTTACCAACTGCACACCAGCACTCAGGAACATAGGTTTTTTTTGGGGGGGGGGCGAATATATATATATATATATTATATATTTTTATTTATATATATATATATGTATAAGGCTATATAAGCTTTGCCACGCTGTGCCACATCCTTCAACCCCTCCTGTCCCCGTCTCCTGTCCCCGTGGCTGACGGGCCGAACCCAACGCAGTCGGTGCAGAAGGTCACCTGCCAAAGCGTTCCGGCCGTAAGGTCATTGCAAATAAGCCAACTGTGAACCAATATACAGGAGAAATAGCGGTGATCCTTGTTGCACTGCTGCTGGGAGATGAACCCAGTATATAGCAAGCAAGTCTCGTAGATTCATGGTCAGGACGGGTCAATTCATTCAACTCAATAACTCATTCCTCGATCCAACGCCCTCTCATCTTCCCGCATCTGCCCGCACCGGCTTGCCGAGCTTCTCTTCCAAAATCTTGGCCACGGGTGCCAAGGAATACTTGGCGACGGCCTCGGAGGATGTGCTCTGGCCAAAAATTCGCGCCCTCACGCCGCTCCCGGGGAGTTTTGGGAGAAAACACCGAGCGTTTTTCAATCAAATCGGAGGATTTCAGGCCACCCCACACCCAGTTCGCATCCATGCCATGCACCCTGAGCTCGGACCAGATCTTCACCAACAAGGCTGCCTGTCACCGTCCCCAATTCGAAGAGCCCCCAGAATCGAACACAAAGACCCAACGGAACAACCAAAGGAAACACCCACAGGGGCCAAGGGGGTCTTCCTGTTCCAACACGCCCGTGCTATTCATCTCAGAATTGTTCTTTACCCACCTCCACATCAGCCCTCCCGGCTGAGCTTCAACTTTCTCGACCAAAGTCTCAGATCAGCCTGCACCCGTACCAACTTTTGCTATATACTATACAGTGATAGGCTAGGCATCACCCGAGATCACAAGGATTAAACTCCACTTGGGCCCCACGTACTTCGCTTCACGTTCCTGGCTCGCACGTCGCCGCTCTTTGGGCCATTCTGCGCCCCCGCGCGCAGCCGTCGGGGCGGCCCAGGTGGGAGGCCAGGACGACGGACTTGGCACCTTTCTCCAGGACCTGCGAGAGGTCGGCGGGGTCTCTGGGCGAGAGGTCGGGGTGGAGATCTGGCGAGAGGTCGGCCTTGAAATGAAGCAAATGGAAGAGAAAGGCGCTGTGGAATGGCAACTTCTACAGGAATGAGTAAGTTTCAGGATACCTTCCATTGGCATCATTATGCATCATTAATTGGTCTCTGTGTGTGTGTGTGTTTGTGAAATAGGTAGAGCGCTAGAACCTCAACGGACCCCGCAATAGAAGAAATCAACCAAAGCCCAGTTGAAGGTCTCCCTCTTCTCAAGCACAACCATTGGGAAAAAGAAACAGAGCCATTTCGGCAGGCGGGGTCACCTCTCAAGCCTTTAGCCATTCAAAACAAACCAAATCTGAAATGTAAGATAAGCATGTGCCCAAAACCTGTAAGTAGATGCCTTGCTACCAAAATGAAACCTGAGAGCCACAAACCTGTTTGCATCCTTAAAGCCACCCAGGGTTGGACCACAATCAGTCTTGGACCACCACTTCAAATTGGAAATGTCTGCCTCTCAGTCTTACAATGCAAAATTTACATCCTTTCTGTCCTTTCTCTGCCACTTCCTACCACTGCTTGCAATACAAACATGCAGGCAACATGATGAAACCGCAATGCAACCCTCCCCCTAAGACTCTAGTATCTGATGTTTCAGCAGCACGCACTTGAGCGACAAAGAATTGATGAGATTCCCACCTTCTTGATGGTCGGCAAGGCACCGTCAATGCGCTGAGTGTTGGTGATCTTGCTGGGGTCGGCCTTGTCCTTCGTGAACATCGCCGTTCGCACACCGCGCGTTCCGACCGTCTGGAGCTTCACACGAAGTCGCGGCCAACACGTCGAAGAGTTCACCGAACGACTGAGATGCTCGTCATCCAAAATGGATTTAACGGAATTGCTACCGACGACTGAGGTTCACCCAAAAAAATGATTTAATAATTGGTCATCTAAATTGACTGGTAAGACTTGAGGAATATCTCATTGTTTTAAACGGGGATCAAAACTGACTCTATTACCCGGACCCAGACTATATGGCTTCAAACACATTTGCCTGGGGAACGTTGAAGTCAACGCGCATGAAGACACGCTTGCCAGCCACATCCACATCGTTAATGCTCAGCTTGGCCGGCATCTTCGGAAAAAATGCAGCGAAGGTGTGTTCTTTGGGCAGATACTTCGAGCCAAACCTTCACAAATCACGCAGATCAAACAAGAAGATACAGTCCTGTCATTGCACACCCACAAGAGTGAAACTCCTGCTTCGATGATTTGCTTGATTCTTTATATTTGATGGCCTGCGCAAGGAATGCTTGCATGTGCGAGGCTTCATAACAAATGGATACAAATGGAAGAAAAAGTTGTCTACATGCAACTTAGCACCGGAGTTTCTTGTTGTGTTTATCTGGCTACTTTGCAGTGTTTCTTGAAGACAAGTGACTAGCAATTCAACTACAGAACTTACACTCCCGCACTCGAGGCAGAGGCACATGAAGCTACAAAAAGAAAAAAACAACAATACTCAGGAAGAAGTATTTGGTATTAGGTCCAACTGAGACCACCCACATGACAATGATGCTTTCCTCGCCAGCGAAAAGCCGAAAAAACACGACTTTTCGGCTTCAAATTTTCAGCCAGTGTTTGTGGAAAGAGAGCTTTACAACCCCGCGATCCACGCTCCTTCTCTGCCACACTTGGAACTTTGAAGTCTGTGTTTCTCTCTCTTTCCGTGGCTTTTTTCGTGGCAGTAGTGAGGACGTGGAGAGTGGAATGCAGAGCTGCAAAGCAAAAGGACTTCCTGTAATGAAGTGAAAATCGAAGAAAATCGGGCGGGCGTCATTCGGCAGCTTCTGCTCGCCTCGGAACAAGCAACCTCACCGGCCCGCGATGACGATGTGGCATCCCCAGGGTGAAAGATGTGGCATCTCGCACAAGTGCGGGTTTCAATTCTCCAATCGAGAAGTGGGCTTGAACATCTAACTTCTCGAAAGCAAGGTTCAACATCCACAGGATGTCCATGTTTGAATGCTGTACACATTGCTTGTCCACATACAACACTATGCTACTATATGCTCTATCTCTATAGGACAACCGAAAGGACCATCTCCTTCGCGCACCCCACGTTCCCCGCCGAGCCGAGCTTCAAGTCTACCTCAGGTCAAGAAAAAGAGGCATGTGGCATCAGTGTCATTGTCACATGCACAACATGTTGTCAGTCCATAACTGCATCTCCCATGGCATCAAGTCAACAGGAACGGGTCATGGTAACATGGTAGTAGTGGTCGTCAAACCGCGTCGTCCCTTGTGAGGCCAACCGAACCTCTGGGGCCTCGTGAGGTCGTCGTCCCGTGGGAGCCTTGTACGTTCCCGGAACCAAGAACCGTTGGAGATGTCAATCTGAACCAAGATGCTTGTCGTTGAGAGCTGCAACACCTGCCGCTCGCTTACCCAACGGACGTCTGAGGGTTTGCTCTCCCAGCTGACAAAGTTTACCAGCGAGGCTCGACAGTTGGACAGACCGCAGGTTGACAAACGAGAATGTCTGATCAAACCCAGGGACCAGTTCTGTCATTGAGGCTTTCACCGAGGGTTTTTTTGATGGTCCTCCCACTTTGACAACAAGACGCAAAATGTACTGTATCAAGGTATTCATCCCTGCAGTTCTCTTTGGCCAAACATCCCAGCATTCCTCAGCTTGACCAAAGTCATCAAGTGAATCAAAGCGCAAACCCATCCAAAACCATCCAATCCCTGGTTTTCACCACCTGCAGACCAGGACAACCAATCAATTCAACAACGGGCACCTGGCAGCTCCTTGCCCTCCAAGAGCTCCAAGGATGCACCGCCACCGGTGCTGCAATGGGTCACCTGGAGGCAAATGACGGCGAAACGGGCGTGCGCGTAGGGCAAACGGACCATTCCCTGGAAGTTCGTTTGAACCTTCTGCCAGGGTGTTGCCAAAAAATACGTGACCCGCAGACCCTCTCCGTGCTATTCCGGTCCCATCACAGGACTTCCCGTTCCGGCGCCTTGTCCTCGGTGCCGTACTTCTTGCAGGCGGTCGCGGTGTCGCCGCCGCCGATCACCGTGATGACGCCCGCGGCGGTGGCGGCGACCACGGCGTCCATGAGCTTCTTGGTGCCTGGGGAAACCCCAAGAACCGGAGAAACAAGGGAGAAGCAAAGTGGATCAGGAAACGGGTCAAAACAAAGGGAGAAAAAGGATGGTACACTTTCTCCGCAGTTTGCCATGTGTGGTGGAGGACCTGAAGGGAAAAAGGAGGGGTCTTGCTTGAGATGTTCTAGACATAATTTGGCGTGGTGACCCCCTCAGGGACTTTTTTGTCTATAAAATCACCAGGCCAGACCAAACAAAGATGTGTATGAATTGAGGGTGTGACCTCACAATGTACGCACTTTTAGTATGGATGTCTGCATTATGAACAAGGAAGGTGTCTAGATATTTACCATAGTTCAAACTCTAACTCAATGTTCATATCACAAACTTTCATGGTTCATGGTAACGCAACACTCTCTACTCTATAAAATCACCTCTCCTCTATAAAATGCGGGGTGTATCAGTAACCCCCGAGCAGTAGCCCATATATTGATTTATATTGGGGGCTGTCCCCCCATTTCATAGAGAAACAGTTAATAGGTATAAAAAGACATGAAGTTTGGGTGAACGGGTAGGGCGGTAGGGAGGAGCATTCAAATCCTTGCCGATTCCCAGCCTGTCTCGAATTTGGCCATCTCGAAAACACCCATGGGGCCGTTCCAGATGATCGTCTTAGACTCCGCAACGGCCTTTCAGCTTGCAAGTGGTGTGAAAACCAGATTAGCTCGCAAGTATGAAAGAGAATGGTTAGTACCTCCACAAAATCTCCTGCCATATCCCTAGCGTGATGAAACGCATCGTCGCAAACCTTAGCGTGGCGTGCCTTGGCGTTCAGCTCGATGGATGCTGGGCCGCAGTCCAAGCCCATGAAGCCCTCTGGAACGCCATCCGCCTTGACCACGCCTCGTGGAACCCGCAGGTGTCTCGTGGGCGCAGTGGAGGAGTTTGGCCACAAAGAACATGGATTTCCCACTGAAAAACCTGTTGTACATCGGCTGCATCATCTTATTGTCGGCTCCTTGAGACAACTGTCTGGCTATCTTTCAAGAAGGGAACCTCCTATACATCCCCAAAATGTGTTCCGCCTTCCTTGATCTCGCCATCCTCGCCGAACTTGGAGGAGCAGGTGAAATCCACCGGGAGGATGATCTCCACACCTTGCTTGCCGACCGCGTTCGCATCACATTGAGAGGGTTTGCTGTTACAGTATCTGAGTTATCTGATCTGTTTCGAGGTCTTGACGGCCTGAATGTTGAGACGTGTTGAGACAGGCCAAAGACTTTCGAGAAGGATGAAACTTCCTCTTGGCAGAAATTTAAGCAAAAAAAATGAGGGCGATTCCAATCTGGCCAACGTGCAGCTCTTATGATGTGGATAATTTGTCCTTCAATGCAAACCGCTTGGGCACATTGTGGCCTGCATCTACATATATATATATAATACATATCACTCAGTTGATTCTCTCTGGTTCCACAAACCTCCATTGCCATTTGCACAACTCAGTCTTGAGACACACCCTGTGGTCCTCCTTGGCACCTCCGCTAGACGATTCTCTGATTCTTTCGTGAACATCCACGACTCTTTTCAGCATCCAGCCAAAACCACCCAAGTACCTGCCGCCCACAACCACCGGGCTCGCTGGGCTGTGATCCCACCACGCTCGCACCGGTCGCTCGCCCGCTCCGGTCACCCGCGCTGTCCGCGCGCTTCGCTGCTCCGTCGAGCGGCCCAGCTTTTCGGCCTTGGCCAGGATCTCGGGGACGATCTTGGCACCTCGGAAGAGCCAAAAAGACACGAGAAGACCGAGGAAGATCTCGGTGACGATCTTGAGACCCTCTGGTCCAAAAGGCTCAGGTGGATGGAGTTCGATCTCGAGATCGCTTGGGGAGTCACATGTGGGCTCAGTGCGGGCGAAGTTTTTCAAAAGAAAAAGACATAAATCGTGACAGTTCATCAATTTGTTTGGAGAAGCAGAGATGGTTCTGTCATGTTCGGTGCCGTTCACATGGGTTTCAACCCCCGCCTTCCTCATCATAGAGGGAGCTTCCGATGGACATGCCGTCCTGGGGCTGGATGTGCCGAGCAAGGAGCACGGTCAAAGGGCAACAGCCAAAGGTGACCACTTCCCTGTTCCAAATGGGTCGTGAATGGAGGACATGGAGCACTCACTTTGGAACTTCTTGCTGTGAGTTTTGAGAAGTTCTCTCCATCAACCACATTTCTGAGACGAAAAAATGTAAATGTGGAATTCCATGAAATTCCACTCCTTGATCTTCAAGAAGGTGTAGGCCATGCCGCCGCCGATGATCATCTTGTTCACCTCACTCATAGTGACACAGTTCTCTCAGGCTGGCGCACACCCATCTGCTCTTCACTGGGCGTTCCGGGTGTTGGAACAACTTGCTCAGACCATTAAGCTAGACAAAAACACCTTGCAAAACCGTGGGTCAATGCCAAAGGCCTCCAAAACCACAAAGTGTCACTGAGTTGGGAAGTCTTTTTACTCAAATCATTGCAAATCTGCAAATCCATATCTAGGTGGTAGAGTTGTTCGGATTCCAAATACTTACATCAATTTATTTAACGCAGACCTTTGCAGTCTCAGTATATAGCCAAGGCTTTGTCACGACTTGTCTCCATGCAGCATGATCGCTTCCAATTGATTTGGTCTCAAAATGACTTCAAGGGGCACCAAACCCCACAAAGAGAATGAGTCAAGCGTCCTATTCTTTTGGAAGCACTCAAAAGACCTCAAATGTATTTGGGTCATGAGTCATGCCAATCATCTGAGCCCTGGCCTTGTCCAACATATTCATGATCAGCTGAATCTTGTCGCTCACCTTCGCACCTGAAGCTGCTTTACTTCGGTCAGCTCTGGATCGCCCTGCAACACTAAAAGAATGTACTACCTCAATGGTCCCAATTGGAGTCTACACTGGTCACAACTAGCAGCTAGCACCAGTCCCCACTCTAAGATTCTCCGCGAGTCTTCTCTTCACTGCCCTTCAGAAGCCCGCCCTGGGTGGAGCACCTCCCAAGATGGCCAAGACCGGCTTGGCGGGGTTGTCCAAGACTTTTGCAAAGGCTTCCAACTCCTGAGGCATAAGGGACGTCATAAGTGCTCTGAAGGGCATCCTACAGTTGAAGAAAATAGGCACAACCTCAGGTAGGATATCTTCTGATGCTTTGGTTTGGGGTTTGGTGCTCCAGGAATTGTTCCTCAACCAGATGGAAAAGCAAAAAATCCCTTACAACCACAGGAATTCATTCGAGCTTGGGTCACTCAATATAATCACAGCAGAGAAACAGTGATCCAAACGCCAAACTCTGGAGCTGTCCTTCCCCATCAAATCACCCGCGCACTTCACGTCAAAGCCCTCGCCCACCATGGAGCTGTGTGCACGGTGGGCAGTGCCGAAAGCGTCGTTGCAGTAGATGTCCGCCAACTTCCTGGGAGCGAAGACTCATGCATGCCCAAAAACACGGATTTGGGATTGAAAGACGTTTGTGCATCGTTTCCCCGCCACCACCCAAACAAGAAGCAACGCTCTATTTTCCAGGTGATGGGCGATGTGCAAG
>CAXAMN010019225.1:5018-37456 GCA_963970005.1 Durusdinium trenchii | reverse complement strand
TCTTGCCATGCTCCACCCTCCTACATCGCCCTGGGGTAACATTTCACACATCTCTCTTGACCTTCTCCCACTTCGTCTTCTTCGAAAATTAACTTGCATTGACACGCTGCGTCGATCCAAGGCCATCCACACGATGTCTGCCACATCTTGGGATTCGGGTTTACGCAACTGGCCATATTTACAGCACGCATTTTATCAGACCTACCACTAATGATTGCAACTGGCCTCATGGCCTTTCTAATTTCGTTTCGCAGTTCCTCCTTGTTCTGTACAATCCACTCCGGTGGTACTGCTTTCTCCACTTGCTCTTCGAGCATCTCCTCAGCTCTTCTCAGATGTTCTTCTACAGGATCAACTCTATTCAGAGCCGCCGTCACTAAGTCACAGGTCGTCAAAACGTCTGACATCTGCATATCTGCCCGCGGACACTCAGCCCAAGAGTCTTCGATATATTGCCAAACCACGTTGGAACTGTGTCTTGACAGCCACTGTATTGAAGCAACTGGGACTCCACTTCTCGCCAGGAATTTCACTCCCGACCTTCTCGCAAAATGGCCAGTCACTCTTTCTACAGCAAGGTCACTTGCGTCGTTCACTTCCGCCTTCATGAGCGTAGCAAGTTTCTGAGCGTGGCTGATCATGTCTTCCTTCTCAACTACTCTTCTGGGATCTCCTAGCTGCCCGATCAAAGGGAAGCCCTTGCCTTGCACTTCCAACTGTGTACTCACTCTCAATCTCGACAACTGCAGCTCAACCAGCTTCCTTCCCGCGTGAAATGGACATGTGACGGGCTCCTCTTTCTGGCATCGGCACGGGAGAGCTCTCCAAGCACCTTTCGCTCCTGGGTCTGTCTTCTGCACAAGCAAATGGAGGCTGATCACTTGATTGGCCATGCAGGTCCAGCTTCAACCCATTGGTGTCCACCGTAAGTCCTGCAAGTTCGGTTTCACGCAGAACGAACCTGGTCGCTAGGATCCATACCAATGCACCACCAGCTGGTTCTTTCTCATTGCATTGGATCCTTGGATGTTCCCCAAACCTGTGCACCAACATGGCCCACCACTCCAATCTCACGTCTTCTGCTCTAGCTGCAGGACCTTGTGCCCGCTTTGCTGCCCGTTTCACATCTCCGAACAGCATGTTCAACCTGTTGTCCCATACATACCCTGCCTTGATGTGCCGGATCTTCGCCTCCTGAACATATGCAGTCACTGCTTTGTATCCACTAGAGGACTGCAGCGACTTCTACCATGCTTTGATCTGTCACGGGGAGTGCTTCTACCCCCAGCCTGCGACAAATCTTCTCCCACAGCGCAAACAGGGATTCTTTGGTGTTCTGAGTCGTCAAGGCCAGAGTGAGACTTCCGAACTGTTTGAGGGCCAACTCCTTCTTTGCTGGATCTGCAGCTATTTGCAAAGCCAGCTGAGAGCTGCCCCTGTTGGGTCTGCCCCCTCCTTCAGTTGGGATCCACTCCTGCGACGTTTTGTCAACACTTCCCCTGCTTCCGTCACCAGCCGCAAGGGTTCGAGGCATGGGAACAGAGGCGTCACAGGAGCACAGACCCCCACTCCTTCTTTGTTTTCGGCAACTTCTTTGCCTCCCCATACTTCTGCCTCTGTCCAGCCTAAAGCTCTTCGAGCAGCCACCACTGCAGGTGGCAGTTCTTCCTTTTCAGGCAGAACATCTACATACGAAAAGGGAGTGAAACTTCGTCCCCTACAACCTCGGCAAGGCATGACCTACAAAATGGCTACGATGCATGAAAGAAGTGCAAAATCTCACTTGTCATGTCTCCCTACAATTCACTTATGGCTCTATCAAGAAACAGTGATCTATCAAGCACACGTGAAGCGCAAGCGTTCTCTGACACGCCTCTCTTCAAGGGGGCCAGAACCACGCCAAACTAACGAAGTTGCCCCTTCCACATGCACTCTGATGAGACCTCTGAGCGCCCAGACTGCATACAGGCCTGGGAGGCTGGCCTGCAGTGCGCACGACATGTCGACAGCCGATACCGCCTACCGCTATCAAAACAATCTGCGCAAACCGCAAGCGTCACAGACCTACCTCTGCACCTCACCTGTAAACACAGCTCTTCACACTTCACAACTTCTTTTACGGCCAAGCACGAAAGCTGTGTTTGCCACGTGACTGAGGTGTCAGTTGCTGGGCGTTGCATAACTGTCTGGGAACTGGGTCGTGCGTTTGCATGCGACTCAGCTGGTTGGCCAGTTTGTTTCGGATTCCCAGCACGTGTTCTGCACGAATCTGAGCAAGCTGATGCACTTCTATCTGAATGCTGATTTCCGCTGCTAGCTGAACCATCAACGGAGACTTTGCCCTGTAGTCCATGGCCGCTGAAATTGTCGCAGTTCTCAGCAAGATCTGTGGGTTGCAGTCCAACTCTTTCAACACTCTCATGAATGTCTCTATGGATATCCAGACTGTCAAAAGCTCCCACTCGCTTTGGAACGCAGGGTCTCCTGCTGTAGCTCCTAACAATTCCAAATCTGCATTGGTCACCTTGTCATGCCAATATGCAACATACTCACCTGCAATCATCAGGTATGCACCCATGCCACTCGGGCACGCGTCTGTCTGGATCAGTACCCACGGATCATTGGGCCTGAATCAGGGCGCAGGGAATCCACTTCTTGGATCAATGCATGTAGCCATCTCACTGCATGGTTTATCTGCTTCAAATAAACTAGCCCTTTCTTCGGGCGCTTTGAGGGACCTTGCTTGTGTTGTGTCGCAGCAGCATACAGCATAGCTAGCCAGGGTCTTGTAGATGGCATCACACTGGTGGCCCATCCAATGACTCCTGTAGCATATACCAGCAAGCGCAAGGGAATCATTCCTTTGCATGTCAGCATGTCCTGGAAAACCTGCAACAACTTCTCCCTCTTCGGGGGCGCAAGCCGAACCACAACATCACCATATTGATAACCTTGCAGCTCGATCTCATATCCGATCCACTTGATTGACCGGCCATGGCTGACTTTGGACCATGAGATCTCCAGTCCTAATGCTTGCCACACTGCTGCGCAAACACAAAAGGTCTTCATGCGCTGTTGCTTGCACGTGCCCATCACGGCCAACAAGGGGTCGTCCACGTAGCACGCCAGGGCGCCTTCGCCCTTTTGCAAGGAGGCCTGTGCGAGTCTCATGGCCCCACTTGCCAATCTTGCCCAAAGCAAAGGCCCCGCAGTCAGGCCAAAGACAACCACCTTCGACGCGTGATATTGGGACCGTCCATTTTTGTAAACCACAGATTTGCGTTCCGTTTCACACAATGGCAGCATGTGAAAGGCATCCTTGAAGTCTGCTGAAAACAGCTCCAACTCTTGGGAACTGTCGCGATGACGGACTTCCAGAAGTGACTGGATAGTCGACGACCAGCCTGTATTTGTGTTCACCATTTTCTTTCAGCTTCACAATGCACGCTAGTCTGGTCAACTTGGCACCGCCACCTGTAAGCTCTTCCACTTGTTGCCATGTCTCCACTACGTCTGCGCGATTTGCTAACTCCATCTGTCTGAGCAACTCTTCAGCTGGTTCACCTGCTTCTTCAAAGCTGGAGTAATTTGTCATAGCTCCATCAATGTCGTCTTGCAACAACCCATCTCTTCGTGATGCTTCCACTGCAGCTGAGTCAACACCTGTTGCCGGAAAGATGCCATTGTTCTTGATCTCCTCCTCGATTCCAAGCGGGAAACCATGCCTCATCCATTGAGGCAATGTACAAGCATCTTTGTCTGCAGCACATTCCAGAAGCTTCTGCCAAAGGTCTGCTTGTAGTCCTGAGTCTGTCACCTCTGCACCAAACTCTGAACCCAACGCCCTTCGCACTTCCAGAATCCACTCCTCGCTCATACCTGCAGCGCAATCTTCACACATAGCCCGAATGCGATCATTCGTCATGTGATCTTCTGCCACACGACGTATCCGGCTACCTGTCCGTCGAAGTTCTTCCGACTTTCGCACTGCATCTCGTGGATTTCTGAGTCCTCCAACTGCGGCTTTGTTCTCCTGCTCTCTAACTTGTTTTGCAGTCATCTTGGGTTGAGGCAATCTAGCGCTGTCTCCTCCACGTTCTATGGATGCCCGGACTAGTACGTTCTTCCATCTGCCAACAACCTTGTATGATCTCTGCTGCAACCATCGTTTGCCCAGTTTCGACTCAAGCCAACATCGAAGTGCCTTTGCCCAAGAGATGCATAGTCCACATGGGTACTCGGCAGCTAAGCTCGTCCTCCAAACCCACTTCTCCTCCACGTAGTCCCATGCCTTACCTGACAGTACGGATGCGTGCAAGTGGGGTCGAACTTCATGGCATAGCCGTCTTACGAGCTTCATCCAACATGATGTTGTGAGTATCCCTGTGGGCTTTCTTGACGAGGCACCGTAGGCACACTGATGTAGGCATACCAGCTCGGACTCCTTCAGTTTCACTAGCCGTTGCATGATTTTCAACAACCACAAAAAGGAGTCCCCAGGGTTCTCAATGGAGAATGTGGCACCACGATCACGCAGGAGTAAACATAGTACCACCATTCGTGCAATCATTTCGTTCGCTTGCTCTGTTTGCTGGTCCCCCCATCCCTCTGGATATTTGTCGCTCCTCAACACAGGCACCTGTCCAAATTGATCAGACCGTCTGACCGTGATCTATCTCTGTGGCGCACAAGTTCGTCGCGGCCTTGTAGTCCTCTTCGTCCAGAATGTTCCATCCCCCAGCATATCCGTCCCACGTCGCACAGACGGAGATCCGTCCGCCAGACATGAACCTCATTGCTTCTGAGAGACCTCCCATTCCAGCGAAAAACTCTGCAAAAATGACTTGTCTGTTTTGCTCTTGCATTGAAACATCATTGACCTCATTCGTAAATTCTGCTGTAACCTTCACATCTTCCGGCTCTAAAACAATTTGTTCATCACCCGAATCTGCGAAGTCATGCACTGCTTCCTCCTCCTCTCACTTCCCTTTTCCACCCCCGCTCTTGTCGCCCGACTTGCCCTTGCTGCATTGGACATTTGGGCGCTGCCCAAGACAAATCTGGCATACATGAGCTCGATGATCACCACATGGTTCTTGGCAGGCACCCGGTTGACCCTTCGCGAACATGTAGCAAATCTGGTTGCCATCACGATCCGTCACGAAGAATTGGCCATACTTCCGAGGGTGCTGCATCTTTCCTTTGCCTTCTGCCTTACTGCTGCCTGAACCTCTCCAGCTGTAAGACTCATACTGGTTCACCGGCTGCACACGACTCTTTCTCCAATCCTCCTCTCTCTTTTCCTTCTCTCTTCTGCGTCGTTTTGCACTTTTGGGCTCTCCTTCACCATGTGGACGAGGTGCTCCCTTCGCTGCACGCGATGCATCTCTTTCTGCATCTGTCATGTCCATACCCTCGGCCTCTTGCCTGCTCATAGATCTGCCTCCCTGCCGTGCGATGAAGGCTTGAGCCGGGATCTGAACTTCTTGATTCCAATAAGTCTGATCACGCGCTGCGTGGGTGAACACCCCAATCCGTGGCTGCTGAACATCGAAACTGAGGTCCATTGGGAGTCGTGCTTCAACTGCCGCCCTCGTCAACGATCTCCTGATCCTCTCCAGGTGGTCACTGCGACAACGGTCCTCGGCCTGTAGGATGAGGTGCCAGCATTCTGGATACTGACGATTCAATGTTGCAATGTTCCTGAAGCATTCATCCAGAGCAGCCCAAGTGACCACTGGCTTCTTCTCACCACCTGGGGTCGATGGGTTGCGACGAAGCATCAGCAAAATGGTCCTGTACACATCCCAGCACGATGTCCATGCTGCAAAGTTTGGTGGGCCAGCCACCTCCGTTTGCTTCCATGCGCCGTCCTCCTGGAGGAGGAACCCTTTGGCCTTCAGCTGACGTTGTGTCCGTCTGGCATAGGGTGTGAGCACGGAGAAGTCTGCATATGGCGCAGCTCCTCTTGTGACCACCTTGTTGATCATCACCGTCAGTTGCTCAGCTGTAGGTTCTGTCTCCTTGACAGGATCGGCGCCCATGACCAACCTGTACTGTGCATAGGCCTCGTCCACCTCAGCTTTACCTACCAACTCTAGCTCCGTATCATCCAGTTGGTCAGCAATCTGAGAAACTTTCACCTTTTGTACCCCCAACTGCTTTGTGGTTCCTCCAACTGCCATGGGTGCTGGTGCCATTGCTACTGCCGCTGGGGTGGGTGCTGATAGTCTTGCAACAACACCAGGTGCAAGGATGTCAATGTCCTCAAGACCAAAACATTTCCTGCACACTCTCCAAACCAAAGCAGTCTGAACCATCTCAACCATTGTCAAAGGCCTAGTCGGCGGGTCCAGGAGAGCCCCATCAGCCCCCACTCTTCGCAGCTCCATGTGCTCAAGAGCTGTGGCGATCCCTTCCGGAGGGGCGTGAGCCAGCAACCGAATATTGGGAAACTGACCGAAGGCATTGTTGATCTCTCTCCAACCAGCTTGATCCAAGGCACACCACTTAACGATCGCTGGGAGATCTGTGAGCGCTGCCATTTCGGTGTCCGTAGGTAAAGGGTGGTTCGCCATGCTTGGTGCCGCGACGACGTTGGGTGATCTCTGCCACCGAAATCGTGCACGGCTGAAACACCTGACAAGGTGTTCCCACCCGGCGGGAACCAAGCCACCACCCCACCAGCAAGCCGAAACCCCCACCGGCCAAGAACACGATGGCCAGCAGGAGCTCGAACTCATCCATCTTAACTCACGCCCCCGGCTGGCTCATCTTGAGCCAAAATGGAAAGAAAACAAAGTGGGTTACCTCCTGACCTCTGCACACTTTCTTTCCTACGAAACTGCGTTTCTCCATCAAAACCAAGCTCATGTTAAAAATAGGAAGCCAATACGCGATCCACCATGCGAGCAACCCAATACGCGATCAAACATAGGCTCTCCCAGTTGGGACCCCTCCATGAAAGAATGGGATGTTCCCATGTTCTGCCTCACACTGGCGGAGTCCAGTCCCCCACCGGTGATCTCTGGAAAGCACGTCGTTCGTGCAAGGCCACAAGGCTGCTTTTTCACCACTCAGAAATGGCAAGCGCAAGTTCAACAGAAATGGCTTTCAGTGGGAGAGCCAAGAGAATCCGTGGTCATTGCTACGAAGAATAAGAAGATGATATCATGTACAAGTGGCAAGCACATTCCACTCCGTTGGGCTACAAGAAGGAGATTGGTCCATATAAAAGAATTTCTGCAGCTTCTAGCAAGACACCTCCATCGCTTCGTTCGGTGCCAAAAGCGAAGGTTGCCACGCACCGGTCGCCCAACCCCTCTTCCGTGGGCCCACCGGAACGCCGAACACCCATCGGGTTGGTCTCTTCAGAGCACGGCCGAGGAAGACATGCCGGGTGACGGCCACCCAGTCCGAACGCGGTGCAGCACCGACCTGACCTGATCCCGAAGAAACACGATGGAAAATAAGAAACCTGGATAGAAAGACTTGTACGTGAGTTTGTCCCCCAACCCAGTCACAGTCAATCATACCGTGGGCACGTACTACAGATCTAATGACGATGTTGGGGGACCATTACTGGGTGGACAACCTAACCTGTCTTGTACCCATTGTCAAGTCGTTCGCAAAGAGGCCCAGCCTGATGGAAGCACGGAACTCTTTCACCTTGTCCTTGTCAGCCTTGATCTTGTTGCCCTGTCCACAGCATCGCTTTGCCAACTTCTGCTGCGACCATCCCGAATGAGTGACTGCCAAACGGCGGCCAAACCCTTAAAAGTCTGTGATGCTTCAAGACATCTGACTCCACAAACCTATGTTATGAGCAATTCCTTTCCTTCGTTGGTCACTCTCGCTCATGGAGGGTGATCCATGTCATCTTTACCAGAACAGAGTTTGCGAAAGCAGGATACTCGGCCTCCGGATCCACTCCCTTGCCCTCTTCCTCAACGTGGAACCGCAAGTTCCTTGGGCCAGGGACGCGTCGCTTAAAGACAGCCTACGAGCCCAAAAAAACACGGTGCTGTGTGCTGTGTCCCGAACTCCCCTATATAATCTCCAAGTCTTTGCTGCTTGAATCGTTGGTGCGTTCACCAACTGGATGCCATCAACTGCACCTGCCAGGAGCGGCCTGTTTTGAGGCCCATCCATGCCGGCAGAGTGGACGGGACGGGCTCCCATTTGGTCGCAGCTGAGTGGCTCCAAGAGGATCACGGAGCCCGGGGCAGGGTCCGCACAGGTGGCTTCCACCTCGGGCCTCGAAAAGCATGCTCAACGCGCGCGGGCGGGGCGACACGCGACACGCGTGTCGAAGAGGCGGAGAGGCGGGCGGAGAGGCGTCTGGAAAGAGTCGCTGGGGGACCATGCAAATAGACAAGAAGACGTGTTTCTCTGCTTGAAATGAAGATTTGGGGAATGGTGATCGAGTAGTACGCGATCTCCCAGTCCCACCCACTGACGGACCGCACCCAACACAGTCGGTGCAAAAGGTCACCTGCAACGCAGGCAGCTGGCCCAGTCGCGTCTTGTCACGTCTTTTCTGAATGGCAGTTTCAACTCATGAAAGACCGCTCTCCATTTTCATGCTCCTCCCAGAGATCCAAACCGCAAGGTTACACCACATCTTTTACTGACTGGTCGGCCCCGCATCTGCCCGCACCGGCTTGCCGAGCTTCTCTTCCAAAATCTTGGCCACGGGTGCCAAGGAATACTTTGCAACGACCTCGGAATCGGAGGATGTGCTCTGGCCCTGGCACAAAATTCGGGAGTACCTCACCGAGCGCTTCTTCAATCAAAACACGAAATCCAGTGACACGAAACCAATCAAAAATTGGTTGGTTTCACAGGGTCCAAAATCTTGGACTTTCACGTCAAAATGAAGAGATGCCTTCACACCACCCTAATACCAAAACTCCCCCAATCCTCGTGGGCCACCCAGTTCCACCTCTTCACCGTCTCCAAGGATGGCGCAGAGCCATCGGGCCGGCCCAGGTGAGACGCCAAAACCACGGACTTGGCACCTTTCTCCAAGACCTGCAAAGGTGCCAAGGCGAAGAAAACTATCTCAGGGACTTGACGGTGAGAACCGGACTTCTACCAAGAAATGTGGCCTGTTGTTTTTTTGTTTTTCGGCTTCCCACTGGCTCTCTTGAAAAACTGCAAGTCAGTGGCAGAACTGACAGAATTGGCCATGTGTGGCTCAAATCCACAAGTGAAATGCATTCGTCGAATCTTCCCGAAGAAACGTCAAGAATACGTTTGCCTCCATGAATTTTACAACACAATTTGATTGAAAGGATTTGAGCAACGTAGTTTCAACGACGAAGATAGTTCATCGTTTTACTTACTCTGGAGGAACAGGAGGGATCTTGCTTACTTGAGTCTAAGTTTGCTTCAAGTTGTGTGGGAAAGTGTTCGAGTTTGTTAAGAATACGTGTTTGTTTTTCAACAAATTGGTGCAACTATACTTCAGTTACTTCAGTCAACGTGGCAAATAGTTGATTAAATTCCCACCTTCTTGATGGTCGGCAAGGCACCGTCAATGCGCTGAGTGTTTGTGATCTTGGTGGGGTCGGCCTTGTCCTTCACATTCGCATTCGCATTAAAAATCCAAATCTGCAGCCTGCCCACTCTAACACTTACTAGAGGTCTCTGCAAAAGGTCATCCGAGTTTGAGGGACTTAAACTGTTGACTGCGATGGTCCCATGGTATTTGTTGTGAACATATTTCAGCACCATGTGAGCGCAGTCCTTGGTGCGAGACACACAAGTGTGTGTCAAAACTTACGTTTCGACCCGAATATTCCGCCTGAGGAACATTGAAGTCGACCCGCATGAAGACACGCTTGCCAGCCACATCCACATCATTAATGCTCAGCTTGGCCGGCATTTTCTGAAATGCAAGGAAAGGATTTTGCGCTGGTACTTCGAGCCAAACCTGCAGCTCAAGTCACACGTATTGCCCCTCTGGCACACACCAATAGTCTAGCGCAAGGGAAAGGACCACAAGAAGCGTCTGAGATGAAATTGACTCAAACAAACGTTCATGTTTTCCTGCCACATTTTTCGGAAATGTGTTGTTTTTGTTTGGTTGTTCGTGTTCGTTCTTTATCAATTATGTTGTGTTCCCCATCACACTACACTTCAAACTACGACCTTTCTGAAAAACACCCTGCAGCCGAAACACGCTCTCGTTTTTCCTCTCGTACCTTTTCCACTTCACGTTGACCTGGACCACCTCAGCTCCTTCTCCGAGCTCCGCTACCAAGTGAAAAGCGTACCACCTATATAGAATACTCTACACAATACAAAAACACTTGCAAGAGCAGTCAAAAGGACAGCAAACGCATCCCACCCTTTTCTGCGCACTTGAACCAAAAACAAGGCGAAGTACATCGGCCCTGAAGTCATATGAAAAACCAGCTATCCCATGCAAGTCCAATCACCAAGCCGTGCTTTCGACAATCCTTTGTTGTTTTTTTGTGAAAATTTTCATGACAGCCAGCAGACCTCCAGCAGCAGCTTTGATCATTTGCCGGAAAATTTGTTGCGGCAAAGTCGAAGAGCATCTCCAGGCACTTTGGTTGCGCACTCCAACACATGTTCAGACTTGTCTCCAAATCCACCCACGCTGGCTGTCCAGATGAAGCAAAACACCTGTGATAGGGAGCACGAGTTTGACACTTTTGTCAGGCGCAGTGCAACTTGGGTTCCGGCTTGACCGTGCCTCCCTCTATGGTGCCCTTCACCACAAGCCTCCGGCGACTGAAACACTTCGGACGTTCGCTGTGCCAGCTGCGATCCCTTCGCGTCTTCTGGACTTCTTCTTTAAGTTCTTCACGAATGCTCGAAGCATCCTCTGCCTGATTCGATTCCTTTGCCTTTTTCGTTCCTCTCTCTCGTTTCGAGACATCCAGTGTTGACTTGGAACTGAACCTTCTTGATTTTTTCTTGACGTTCTTCTTTGACTTCCTTTTTCACTTCGGTTGTTTCCGCTGCCTTTTGAGGCTTCGAAAATGGTTTCTCCAGAATCTCAGGTACCTTGCGGGAATCGCTTGAACGTCGTTTTTCGGACGAACCACGTTTGTTTTCGGCTTATCTTCAAGAGGATGGAGCGATGGAGTTTAAGAAATTTGACGTGCACAGATGCTGCAAAACATCTTGCGTTGGTTTGTGTGTGTCGCGCAAAAGGTCGCTTGACGCGTGCGGTCCTGGTCAGGGATGGCTGGTATGCCTTCTGTTCCACGGGTGCAGGGTGCCAAGGGCAAGGTGGTTGCTTGTCAGGGTGTTCGGGCACAGGACAGGGGATGGGAGGTCTGCATGCAGATCCTTGGATGACACAAGATACAGCAGCAACAACAGCAAGGTTTTCAAGGACAGCAAGGTTGCACATTGGTCAGGTTGGGCATTGGTCTATTTTGTGCACGGGTGGAGACGCCATGTGTGCAGAGGTTGCACAGATCATCTTGTGCTAGTGAAGAGAGAGTTACCATCCAGGTTGCAGTAAAGGAGAACACCAAAAAACCAACAAAACAAACACCAACCCCAACCAAAGCCCCAAAAAGCAACCCCAAAAGAAAAACCGCAACCTGGGGTGTAGCTCAAGAGGCCGTGTCAGCCAAAATGAGAGGACGTGAAACAGGGGCAATGAATTCAGCGTTGGCTCTCAGTACATCTTTGCCACCAGGGAGTGTTGGGTTGCATTCCTTGTGACAGTGTCACTCCTTTCTTGGTGCTGTCTTGTCCTGCTAATCGGTGGCGGTGCGTCCTGAAACAGGACACTATGGACGAGGTTGCTTTTGAAGAGCCTCCTGGAGAGCTTTGAAGACAGCTATATAATCATGCATCTTCGGGTATCAAGAAACTTGCAAAACTGTAGGGTGCTCGCATGGTAGCATGGACATGGCCCAGAGGAAAACCACTGCTAGCAGCTTACGAAGGCTTCAAACTGTCGAAAGCACAGCTACAGCGCAGCCGATTCCATGCAGCAGCGAAGCTGGGACTTCCCTACGAAGAGTCAACTCCTCCCCAAGGGGAGGAGGACAGAGATGCATCAAGCGCTTGTAGCGGTGACTCCTAAACAGCTTTGCCACGGGAGTCACAGAAACACAAGCGTCCCATAGAGGTCGATAGGGACTGGCTAGTAGCTCAGTGGGAGCTGCTTGGTGTGCATCTGCTTGTGCTTGGCATGAGTGAGCTGTCAGTTGAGCGCCTGTACCATGCAGTGCCCCTCTATCTGTGTGAAACTATCTGTGTGAAACGAAGGTGAAACGCCGTTACCCTACATCTAGTATGCCTCGAAGGCCTGTACTCTTTGTACTCATCCAGGACCGACGCTAAGGTGTCAGCCTGGGCGCTGTCTATCTACGTTGTTGCGCTGTACAGAGAGTCGTCAGAAGCGAAAGATCTGGTCTGCAGGACCGACACAGAGGTGCCAGCCTGAGACGGGCAAGCAATGTCAGCGCAGGTTCCTGCGTAACTCATCATCAAATTCTTCAGCATTGAAGGTCCTACTGCTCCCTGGATTCGGCGGTAGGGGATCAATCCAGGCATGTTCGACTTGTCGCACATTTCGAAGGTGTCACTTTCTACATATGGTCCTCTCCATGTGGCTTTGGCTTCCATTTTGAGGAGCCGACTGAGTTGTGTGCATCCTGAGAATGCTCGGTGAGCAATATAAAGTAAAGCAGGCGGGGTGTGCACTTCATGCAGCGAGGAGCACAGCAAGAAGGCTTCTTGTCCAATGCGCCGTAGCCTCTGCGGAAAGCAGAGTTGCTCCAAATGCGAACAGTGCGCAAAGGTTGACCCCCAAATAGCAGTTATATCAGTACGAAAGAGATCAACTCGCTGCAGCCGCTTGCAGTTTTCACATGCAGCCGGCCCTAAGAAGTTGAAATCAGCTGGTAAATCCAATTGCTCAATGCCTGACCCGAGGAAGCATCCCTCCGGTATATAGCGCGTGCAGTTCGAGGGGTTGGCCTCTGTCTTCTCGAAGTTAATTTGCCGGAGCGCAAGACAACTCTCAAAGGCATGCGGGGAGACCTGGGCTTGCGGGGCCAGCAGGTTGGTTGTGTCTTCAGCAATTCCTATCTGGGACATGGAGCAGCATTCTGCAAACACACTGCGTCCAAATTGTTTGCACCCTGGGACAAGAACCGTTCTGAGCTCATAGCATCTTTGGAAGGCGCCGTCCTGGAGACAAACAACCGTGTCCGGTAGTTTAACGATTTGGAGTCGCTGACAACTTTGCCAGGCGGCCTCGCCAACGGTGTGGACGCCTGCTTCCACCTGTACATGCCGAATATCCGAGACGTGCGAGAAGGCATTGGGCAACACTCGCTCATTGTCTTCAGCAGGAACGCTAATAGCTTTGGCTCTTCGTCGCAGTTGCCCTTTATGTTCCGCCTGTATAAAGCACTGACGAACAACGAGGCTAAAGCAGTTGCATTCTTGTAGGGTGTCCCAAATGGGGTCGGCAAGGATTGTCCGGGTGTTCATGCTGACGAACTCCAGTTCACACCCAAAGGTGCTATGCTTGCCTATGAGTGGGAGGCTCTCGAGTACCACATTCTCAAACTCACTAAGGCTAAGGCGATCAAATTCCTGTAGCTCGATTGGCAGCTGGATTTCCTCCCCAGCCAAGGTGACCAGGATGAGGTGGAAGACAACAGATCGCTCCGCTCTGCGCTTGTGGGTGTACCTTGTGAGGAGAGTTCCCCAAACATCTCAGCGCCACTTCAGGGGATGTGCCAGAAAGGGACGCTTGAGCCAAAAGGCTACGGAGGTCAGGTCGGGCATTGGGTAGCATGTGCCTGTGCCAGTGTCCACAGTCCGTCTGGTGTTCAGTCGTCTGTGCACCAAGAAACTGGGAACTAAGTCCATTTGCACAGATGCGTCAACAACAAGCTCCTGTGGCTCCGGGCCAACATGGTACGGTGGATCCTGTACTGCGCATACTGCGAAAAAACAAAACCCCAAACGACCTCGCAAGGCCCGAACCCAACAGCAGCGCAAGCGTCAACCGACCTTTTGCGCGACACACAAACCAACGCAAGGTGCTTTACAGTGCGTACATCTGCGCATGTCTAGCTTCTCTAAACTCCATCGCTTCGTCCGAAAACGACGTTCAAACGATTCCCGCAAGGCGAACGAACCTATTGTGGATTCCATTGGACCCAAAAGTCACCCTCGCGACGTGCCACCACTCTAGCGCCCAACAGGAGGTTATGAGCCCCCAAACCAAAAGGAAACACATTTTGTGTTTGCCCCCATCACACACCACACTTTTCAGCATGACGACCCCGGAAGGGATCCTCGGACACACCTCGTGAGTGCACCCCCAGTGTGGCTGATGTCATCACTTGGGAGGAAACCCAAAAGAGGGGGAAGACAAAAGCAACCAAACACATAATTCTAGGTATGCACTGTGAGTGTACGTGCGATATACATACAATATCCACGGAGATGGATGTCGTGGGCATCCATGAAATATGCGCGCAATCCACCAACACGTAGATGCTCCAAAGAGCATCGAGAGTGTCTCCAACATACACAGCTGCTCCAGCGAGCGTCCAAAAGTTCTTCAAAAACTATCGTCCGGAGACGATACCATGCATATGGTTCTCTAGATTCTCACCTGAAGGTGTATCCAAGTTCCGCTGGTATCCGGAACCAGCCTTGCCCTTGAAATCAATGTACTGGAGAAACCCAGCCAAGTCGACTGCTCGGTACCGCTCGGGCCCTCTATTACGTTCGGGCCCTCCATAGCCGCCTCAGTACCGCTTCGGTACCGCTCGGGCCCTCTATTACAATGCGCGGCGCCGACACCCCATTTAATTGGGTCGGAGTGAAGAACTTCCAAGAAAATACAAAGACCAACAGAAACCCACGAAACGCGATCTTAACATTGTAGTCCCGGCGCTTCTTCAAACGGGGCGCTCCACACTTGCGCCAAGGCATTCCAAGTATTCTTCGCGCTCAACGATTCTTAACAAAGGCTTGGGCATGGGTTTGGCCATTGATATGTCTAAAGAAAAATTACATTTTTGGGTGAATTTGTGGCCTTCATTTTGGGGTCCAAAAACACTGGAACATGTGTGGACATAAATTTTCGCAGGGTGTGGAGAACAAGTGCTCGCGGCGCTGCAAAACCATGGAACACCCAGCAAAACCTTTGTCACGCACCCGCGGAAACAATCGAAACTTGCACTATTTTTCGCCCGGCGGGATAAATTTCGTCGACAAAAACAGCCCCCGTTTTGGAGTCCAGAAACAGACCCCAAAACGGGGGCCAAGCCGCCCGGACACAAGCAAATCAAATTGAGACTGAGTGAATGATCCGTAGCCTTTGGCTCAAGCAGTTGCCCAAGAGGTACCTGCCAGAGGTGCAGTCAGCCTTAGCTGAGGGCACTCCCTTGCTACCTGTACTCGTTCGAACCTGCTTCAAAGCTCTGCCAACCTTAGTTGGTGGACTTGCATCTTTCGACGCTTGTAGCTAGAGATGCTAACGGCTAAGCAATATGCGCCCTTGGTCCCTGATCCAACTGACAGGCGAGAAGATGTGGATGGCAACCCACTGGACCTTCATGATGACATGGAAGCTGAAATCCCAGTGCTGGTGGGATACTCTCATGAAGCCACATGTTGGATCGCAGAATCAGATTGTACCCTTTTTGCGCAAGGTAGCCCTGCCACAGATCCATTTGCAAAAGAAGATGCATACAGTGCACTAGCCATGACTGATCAGGTATGCAGTGCCTTTGGTCTCGGTGCAAACATGCCGACAGTATGCTTGGCAGATGTTCGATCCCAGCCGCCTAACTTAGATGAAGGATATGACACAGATGAGAAACAGGGACATCTTCCCAACATGACAGCCGTGATGCGCTTCCTGCTACAGCACCATGACTTTATCTCTCGTAATCAGATGGTGTATCTCATAGTTGATAATAGGAAGCCTGATTCGGCGCCGCATTGGCCAGCTTTTGCATCATGGTGGGCCTCCCGCCGACTGTTGGTAGGCCCTCAAGAAGAAAGTACCGACGTCCTGCGGGTGTGCGCCGATGATGCAACTGGTCTCAGAAATGTTCCGTATCACTGGGCCGGAGTGTTTGTCCTGGAAGCTGCGCGATTTCTGTTTCCAAAGCAGCATTTCGCACTCATTGACAATGACTGTGCGCCTGTCACTTTGTTCGAAATCCAAGATCTAGTAGAGCTGGCGCAGCAGCAATTTCAGTGGACGGACCTGGTAGGATATAGACGACCCCCTGCAGGCCCCCCACATAGATTATATACTATTCACGGAAGCACATCTGGAAAACAATGCTGCGTTGGGTGCCCACTTGTAGGCTGTCGGTTCTGCCCAACCCACAATAAAGTACAGGTGGGAAGCTGCAGTGAATCGGCTGACTTGCTGGGTGCTTTGTTGTTCCTTTTTGTATGTATGCTGATTGTGGGCAGGGCCAGGGCTTCGTCTCCAACTCAGCCCCCACCTTTTTGCGCAGCAGTGCAAACTTCCTCACTTTTCTTATGAGTAGGCAGTGATACTACACTGGATAACTCAAGGTGCATGGTTGCCATACACACTTCATTCCAAAGCGGTTCTAGACGACCTACAGCAGTGTTGTATCCACACCTGCAGCCGCGTTGGCTCTCAGCAGCCGCAGTCACTTCTCCAGGAGCCCAAGCACGCCAGTGCAGTCCACCCGTGTGGAAGGCACCTTGTGTGGTGGTTGCATTTGTTGGTCCTTGGTTGCCATGATTGGGCGTAGCATCCCAACTTCCCTCACCTGGGCAGCCAACCCGTGTTGGTGGCCTCCTCCCAGGGCTTTGTGCGCATCTGTCCACTGTGTACATGGCATTGCGTCGACGATCCATGGGTGAGTGACAATGATGTAGACGTTGCCATGGCAGGGGGAACCCTGCACATCATGGATGAATCCGAGGATGAGCATGTCCGTACTGTTCCCTGCACACTCCAGTCTAGGGTGGATCATGGTTGTCCTGACACGGACCATCAGGCCAAAGCTCAAGCATATCAAGCTCTGCGTACGCCCACGTCTGCGCAGTCTTGCCTGGTCTAAATAGTGCATCTTGTCAAATCGCTGACGTCCGGTCACACCTGCAGACAAAGATCCGGGACATGAAGCGACAGAGCGACAAGGTCAGGCTGACACGACCGCCATCATAGGGTGCCTGCTGCTGCATAGGGAACTCATTGAGGCATGTGGCATGGTGTACATGAGTTGACAATCGTGCGCCGGAGGAGGTTGGACACTGGCCTGCATTTGCACCTCAGCCAGACTGAGAAAAGGGAACACAACCGTCTGGGTCTTTTGCCTTCAAGGGGATGGTCTTGACAAGAAGTCAACTTCCAGCTCTGAGAGGGTGGGTTGGCAACTCCCCAATAACAGGCAGGGTCTCACAACCCCATTCATTCCCATAACCCGATTGCAAAGAAAATTCCTCAAAAATGGCATGCCACTGTGGGAGCAGGCAGCATGTGCGTTGCCAGCAGTGCACAGGGCCCTCCCGTGAAGCTACACCCTCCCAATTGGTTTCCATGTCTCCTGAAACCATACACCCGCTCATTGGTGTGCCAATGGACCCTGGACTTGGCCTGGGCATTGATTATTGGGGACTGCTGAACCACCAGAAGCTGGTACTGAGGAAGCAACTGAGGAAGAGGACATGGCAGCAGAACCCAACTACGCCTTTGCCAAGGGATACGGACGTTTCGGCATAGGCTATACCAGGCTAGCAACGGCGCTTGGCAATTTTGAGCAAGGGAACATCCAAGCAGAAGGTACAGTAGTCGCTCAGTGGCTGACCTCCGGGCTAAGGGTTGCCATGTCCCGCACAAGGTGGAATCTGCTGTCTCCCCGCTATACGAAATTCCCAGTACTCTCCTCAGTAACTATGGCCAGTGCCTCTACACAGAAGACCGATGGGACCAGCTCTGCGCATGGCTCACTGGAAACCCCACGTTTAGGAGGCAGCTCGCAGGCTACAAGCAGGCACTTAGGGACCAAATGGGCTACAGTCAGGAAGACTCCGATCCGCGTAATAAAGCTCGCCGTACCGTCCCTCCTCCAGGAGAGGGAAATCTCCTCGTCTGCAGCGGGTCTTCCTGTCACATCAGGCCTCCCCCACCGCCCCCGCCTTATGGGTGGTGGCAGTAGGGCGGTCTCTAGTAGGAGTCTCCGCACACAGTTACCACCTCCTAGTAACTTGGACTCTTTCATGAGATGGGTGGCCTTAGCCACCCTACTTCTTGTTGTCTGAGTATTTTTAGTTTTCGAAATGACTGCATGTTCGCTACCTCAATTGTTTGGCCCAAGCAACTTGAGCAAGAACGTTCGGACTGCCGCCTACAGCGACAATGCCGCTTGACCAAGACCGATATGATGTCAGCATCGATTTGGTGACGATAGCAGGCACGGAATATGCTATGCAAACAAATCTCGCTCAGTATGAGGACGTGGCACAGCTGGAAGATGACATTCTCTGCTTTCTGCCAACAGTCTCTGATTTGGATGTCTTTGGCTGTGAGCTGGACCTACTCGACCTTCACACGCAGCGACCCCTGCCAGAAGCATTCCACACGGTGCTCCTGCAACGGCCGAAACTACAAATCGTAGTACGTCCCTGCATGGTAGATGGACACTCCATCTGGCAGTTCCAGGCTGACGGTAGAGAAAGCTACCCCAAGGCTATACGCGTCGAGGCCAACCCGCGCGGAGAAATTGCTGACAGAGCCTTCTATGCTGCACCCGTGCTCCGGCACGTAGAAGTGGCAATGGGCATTCAACATGTAGGATTCGCGGCCTGGCAGAGTTGTCAGCAACTGCAAATTGTCAAGCTCCCACCCTCTGTCATAAGTCTTGAAGATGGGACCTTCCAGGGGTGCTACGTGCTGCGAGAAGTGGCCGCCCCGGGATGTGTCCAGTACAGCCGAAGAGTGTTTGCGGAGTGCTGCTCCCTTGGTCGAGTTGGTGTCAGTCAAGAAACGGATGACAGTAATGTCCTTGCACCAGGGGCGCAGCTAGGCAGATATGCATTTGAGAGTTGTCTCACACTTACGTCCATCACCTTTGTCAGGGACCACACCAATAAACCTCGAGCGCTGCCTGAAGGCGCATTCTGTGGAGCAGGCATTGAACAGCTCTGTCTGCCAGGTGACTTTCACAATATCGGGCCACGGGCCTGTGAAAACTGCAAAGGACTTGTGGAGGTCAACCTCACGTGCACAGAAATCACAGCCCTGCTCCACTCCACCTTTGCCCACTGCGTGGCTCTGAATTGTATATGGCTTCCGCCGCGACTAACGCAAATTGGCAAAGAAGTTTTCCTTAATTGTGTTGCGCTCCAAGAAGTGGTCATCCCGACAGAACTCTGTGACATAGGCATCCGTGCTTTCTGTGGGTGTGAGCAACTGCAACGATTTACGCCCCTAGATTGGGGGGAGATTGAACAGTCTGTGCAGGCAGAGCACAATGCTTTCTTTATGTGTGACAAATTTGAAAGACCACTGTGGGTGGAGCTGCTCCCCGCTGAAGGACCCGATTCGGATGCCTTTGACGAAGAGCTATATAATCAATTTTCCTAACATCGGGCCAGTCCATGCGGGGGTCATGGTGGGTGCCTTAGCATCTGTCTCTAGAAACATCCCCGGCTCTAGAAACAGTCAATGAGCAGAGTGAGAAGCTTTTGGCTCAAACAGCAAATGAAAGTAGTCTGCCACACATGGAGCTTGCTGACTCATCCAGACTTAGTACTCCCCCTGAAACGGAGCCGGTCATGGACTGCTCCTTGGTGCTGACAACGCTCTCGGGGGTTACTATCAAGGTCTCTCTCAGTGTTGCAAAATTTGATCGATTTGAGGACCTAGAGGACCAGGTTATGGACTATCTGGTCTCAGTAACTGACCTTAAAGTGTTTGGGTGCTCCATCGATTTTCTGCAAACTGCCACGCAGACATACCTAGAGGACCCAATCTGGGACAAGCTACAGCAAAGCATGGAATACACTATTGTCTTCAGGGATAGCAGTGTAATCCTGCCATCGCAGGAACAACTTGAAGGATGCCCTATCTATCATGTTCCGCTTGCTGTTCATGTCCCCATGAACCCAGAGGAAATCGTCCCGGAAGGGGCTTTTGCAGGTGTTCCGCGTCTGCGACATGTCAGCGTTGAGTCAGGTATCAGGCTCATTGGAGCAGAGGCGTGGCAAAATTGTCGGCAGCTTCGCATTGTCAAACTGCCGGCCACTGTGGTAGGCATTTCCGATAACGCCTTTCGCTACTGCAAACTACTAAACAGTGTCTCGGCTCCTGGTTGCCGGGAATTTGGATACAAAGCCTTTGCGGAATGCTGCTCCTTACAATGGGTGTATGCATCGGAGGGGGCTGCAAATTGGTTCAGCAGCGAAACCAAGCTCGGGCATTACCTCTTTCAAGGATGCATCAACCTAGCTGAGTTTACCTTGCGCGAGCTTCCATCCCCCCGTGGGCCAACACTGCAGGACGTGACCAGTGAGCTGGCGCCAGGCTGTCTTAGCTCTGCGGGAATCACCACACTTGCTCTCACGAAGGATTTTACAACTATTGGAGCGCACGCGTGTGACAGTTGCCGACTGCTTAAGAGGGTTGACCTCTTCAACACCAACGTTGAAGAAATTCCGGAATTCACCTTTGTACACTGCACTAGCCTCAGAGAAGTTCTCCTTCCGCCTACTCTCCATACAATTCGGGTTAAAGCCTTTATGAACTGTGCAGCCCTTGTTGAGCTTGCCATCCCGCCCTCGCTAAAATATATTGGAAGTAGGGCTTTCTTGGATTGCACTGCCCTTAAGAAGCTCGTCAAGATGCCAGGAAGACACAAATGGCGAGGAGTCTATGCCGAAGAAAATGCTTTTGCCATTTGTCCGGATATGAGATGGCCACCCTGGCTGCATATGATCCCGGACATGGGATATACCCCTGGTCTTGGATGAAGACACGTCCCTCTGACCACAGCTATCGCGGTCTCACCGTCACCCATCAAGAGTCTGGGCGCGCGCCTTAGCTCGAGTCCAGAGTAGGCCAGAAGTCACATCAAAGTACTTTTCACCTTACATAACTAGCTATAGTTGCCTTCGGTAAAACAGGGGGTGATTAGAAATCGTCGCTGTCAAATCGAAACAGGGGAAGTCACTCCACAGGAGGTTTCCACTCCACCATCTCAACTTTAAATTGCGCGACGCGCTTTTGCAGGTTGCACGCAACTTCGAGCAATACGCAAGCAAGGAAAAAGCAAAACATGGCGAGGGACATATGCCCGACCCAATGCCTTTGACAAATGTGAGCAACTCGATCAGCCCAAATGGCTCCGATTTTTGCCGGCCGATGCCAATTTTTTTTCCACGAGTACGGACGCCGTGTGGGCATGGTGCCCAGGTCATCATTGAAGGAAGGGAAATAGTCAGATGGTGAGAAAAGGACAGAGACGACCCAACAACACAAACAACCGCCAACCAGCCCAAAGGCCGAGTCTCCACCATCCTGTTGTCTTTCTCTGCGCTAAGGTGAAACAAGTGGATGACTGCTGACCATCGATGGGCCTGAATTCTCGAACGAAGAGCATGGCAGCGAGTGTTTATGCTCTAGCCAAAATCTCCAAGAAGTCGTCAAATGGACTTCACATCACAATTACTAGTGACCAGCAGCCACTGCACGGTGTGGCAAAAACATGGTCACGATGCAGGTCCAGGGCATTGATGTGCTCTACCACAGGTTATATCCACATCAAAGTGGATCAGTGGTTGCTATGCAGATCATGCCGTGGAAAAACCTTTCTTGTAGCACAACCCATGCAACTGGTTGCACATACAAGAAGAGGCATGGTAGTTGGCAGTGTTCAGACAGTGGCGGCCATAGCAAACGACGAAAGCCTGCAGGTAAGGGTGCGAAAGGCTCACCCCGCCGAAGGGAGGTCATCTCGGCACCCTTTGGCACACAGAGGTGCCAAAACGGGGTGTCTCCTAACTTCGAGAAGTGCTGCGTCATAGCAAAAATTGTTCTGTTGCGTGCAAGGCCCGTGTGAAACAGGTGAGACATTGAACCAATCCTAACATGGTGTCTGTTCCTCTTTGTACAACGGAGGCTGGCTGGTGTGGACCAGTCCCAGGAGAAAGCATATGCAGCGATGGCTGTGAAAGACACTCTCAGCAGTCCTTTTGGCCTTGATTCTGCCTGCCCTACTCTGGGCTTGTCCGATGTTCGAACACAGCCACCTAAAAAGGACGAGGGGTATCCCGCTCTTGAAACTGAGGGGGATTTGCCTGACACTACTGCCATCATTCGCACTCTAATGTCACATCGTGACTTGATCATGAATAATCAACTGATCTACTTAATAGTGGACAATCGCATGCCAGCAGATGTCCCGCATTGGCCGGCTTTTGCAGCGTGGTGGGCTTCCCGTAGGTGCCTAGTAGGTCCCCAGGAAGAAACAACTGACATACTCTGGGTGTGTGCGGATGCTACGACTGGACTCCACAAGGTTCCATACTACTGGGCAGGAGTTTTTGTGTTAGAGGTAGCACGTTTCTTGTATCCGGCGCAGCACTTTGCACTCATTGACAATGACTGTGTACCAGTCACGCTCTTTGAGGTGCAAGATCTACTGCAGCTGGCGCATCAGCAGCACCAGTGGGTCGATCTGCTGGGGCGTGCGCGCTCAGAATCTAGTTCCTGTGCAGGAATTGGTACGCTTCTCTTCACAGAGGCTCACTTGGAATATAATGCAGGCCTGGTCGTTTCAATCGGCAATCGTAGCAAGCACAGTCCGCTGGAACATGATGCTACTGCTTCGACCCTGGCGAAGAGCCTCCAAGCGGGCCGCCTTGCCTTGGTATCTAAAGCCAGACCACCAGTCAACCCAAGCGATACAGTCATCAGTGGCACTATGTTTACCCCTTTTGTCGGTGTCGCAATGCAAACCGCCCTTGACCTATGTATGGTCTGGTCCTTATATGGGCTTTACATGTGTAAGCACTTTTGGCCTAGCCCTGTTACCACCCCGGATGAACATGGTCCAGACCGCATGATCAAGTGGCCACGGCAATCCCATCCCAGGGCCCTCACCCCTGCGGGAAGAGAGCGAACGCCATGGGTCACCAGCTGGGCTCGAGCCACCTTTGAACAGGGAATACTTTCAGTGCTTCCAATGCTTACGGGGCCATGTACAGTCGCGTCGTTGCCAGGTGAACATCTCTTTCAGGCCAGTGCACTGCCGCGCAACCGAATGCGTCCTGCCATATTTCATGCCTTTGGCAAAGCCAAAGTTGGAGCGCAAGCCGCTTTACGAGAGCTGGCGCATCAGGGGTGGGAAACGCTGCCGATTGCGATACTAGGCATGCCCAATCTCCCCCCCGCATGGGCTGTGGAGACTTGGAAACCAATAGGAGGTTGCAAATTTACAGGCTATTTCTCTGGGGTAGCAGGGAACAGTGCCTTGCGCTTCTGCCTGCTCCTAAAGTGGCGGGCGATTCGTCCGCAAGCGACAGAACTCTTTACAGCACAGCTGCAGGGGGACAGCCTTAGCTGTCTTCCGGCAGAGTTCGATGATACAGACGTGGAGACAGCGTCCACGCCCTCGTCTGACACTTCTGCCAAGAGAGCGGATCGACTTGCTCAAGCAATCGAAAGCGACTCGACTCAGGGTAGTCAGGCACCTGACCCTCGTCCATGCACTCCCTGTCCGCAACAGCTGTCTCCTCCCCTCTTTGTGCCGTGGAGTCAAGTCGCTCAACTACGAGGGGTAGTTGCAGTCCACACAGACATTGAAGCATGTCCTCACGAGGAATTGCAAGTTGCATTACAGCACCCCCAGTGTCTGGTCCCCGGAGAAAAAGAGCACTTCCTTCAGGTTAATAGTGACTTGCTCCTGCAGCTCCGAGGCACGATTATGCCCCTGGAAGGTATTGCACCACAGGTGTTTGAAGCTATATACCAACGGCAGCAGGGTGAAATACTCTGGGTCACTGTCCTATGGATGATTGCCCAACTCAATGATTACTGGGTTAGAGGCGCATCCCCACCACTGCCGTCTGTATTTCAAAGCAACTGTGGTGGCCTGGGAGGTGGAGCCCTTGAAGGGGAGGTCCCCCCGCACTTTCATTGCACGTGTCCGCCGGTCGGAGAAAGTCAAGTCTATGGGCCGTCACTCTCCCCCGCTGATGTCCTTGCTGATCAAGAATGGGGGGTTGCCTATGGCTGGTCGACCGGAGTGCATGAAGTCGCCACCCTCTTTGCGCTCACACAGAATCCGTGCCAAAAATGGGAAGCTCTAGGGTATGGCAAGGCAGCCCTTCTGTACCAACGAACACAGCATGTGTTACAAGCAGCCAGGCTGCTCCCTGCTCATCGACGGCTGCCGCGCCAGGCCTTTCTCAGTGGCCTTTGGTGGAAGCTTCTTTCGCTCCAGCCACTGCGACTTCTTGCCTACTTGCCAGTGCTTGGGTGTCTGCGGCCAACTGAACAAGCAGACCCCACCCATTTTACTGTCAATGGTTTTAGTGCTGGCAGCTACACGGGAGCAGTGATTGCCTTAGCAATTCGTTGCCTCTGGCCAGCCAATCAGATCACAGCGCGCCTAGGCGCCATTGCAATGCCGAAGAGTGTCTTAGCCGCACTCGTTGCCACTGCAGAGCCTGACAGGCACAACTACTACCTCGTCCATGCTGCTGAAGACTGCTTGTGTGACTGGAAGCCGACAGAGAACGAGCTCGACATGTTGCAACAATCCTTACACATCACGTATGTGACAGACTCTGCAAGATGGATGGGCAAGCACAAGCACTGTTACTGGCACTGGCTCCAGTGCCAACTCCCTGCGGGCAAAGTTAGCCTCACCACACTGAAGCTCACGCACCCGGATGTTATCCCTCGCCGCGATCGGATTGCTGCTCCGATGCGACTTGCCTCCTGGATTCGATTCGAAACGGCCATGACGAGCGAGGATTGGGAAGGAGCTATCAGTTTGTTGGTGTCCAATCTTCATTGTCCTGACCAGGAATTGCTGGTGCTACTACAAAGCTGTGTGGCAGGACAGCCAATTGCCTCCATGGAAGAAGCACAGGCGCTGCTGCTCAAAAACTTTCGCGTTGGCAAAGGTACACAAAGTGCATGTGCTCAATGGCTGACTGAGATGGCTCGAGACCTACTGGCGCCGATCCCGTTTCGAGAAGTCTTTGTCATTCTAGCCCTCTTTCTTCCGCAGCTCACTTTTGTTGATGAGGCCACCACAAGACAAGAACTGTGGAGCAGCCCCACAGTGCGAAAGTTTGGCCTAGTCGTGGAGGTCACGCCCACAGCCACTGGATTGCAGGGCATGCATGAATATCGCATCGCCTTTCCTTCGGGGTCGCAAACTGCCATCTTTTGTCCGGCGCACTTCCAAGGTTGTAATTTTGAACAACTCGCCAGCAGTCCCTCGAGTACGGTGCATATGGGCTCGCAGGCTGGGAAGGCTTATCGAATTGTTCTGGAGGAGCACGGCGCATGTTACTCAGTCTTGGCGCTCTTGCTGGCTTTTGTGTCTCCCTCTCGAAAGCGAAAAGGAGATGAATCGCCAAGTGAAAAACTTCGTCGGCTGAGCAGTCCTCGGCACTGGGATGTTGCCTTAGTACCGTTCCCGGAGGATTTCGTGCCACTGCCCACGCCAACCGAAACCGGACTAGCGTGCCCAGCGCCATGGGCGTTCCCACCTAGCCTCTGCGTGCTGGAACCTAGAGCAACTAAGCTCCGAGTGTTGGCCATTGCGGAAGCAGGAGACACTGTCACTGCCGACCACCTCTTGCAAATGGCCTGCTTGGCTGCAGAGCGCAAACCCACAGTGCTGGGTATTCCGGGCCAAGTGCCCATTCCGTATCAACTAGAATGCACGGTAGTCCTTTTGCAGAGCTTGCACGCCCTCTTCCAATTGCTGACCTCTGGCAATACAATGCAATACTGCCCCCAAGCATCCAGCTTTGCTGTTGCCCTGGGAACTGCCGCTCGGCAAGATAATGGGCACATTGTCTCTATGGCCGCCAGTCTTGCGCTGGCCCTCAGAGCTGGCAGATCTACCTTGGCAGTAGCAGGTGTCTTTGGAGCGGGCAAGACTAGATCCCTGACCTTTCCTGGCTGGCCCTCACCACTCACCTTAAGATTGCAGTGGTGCACAAAGAGAATCCAGCAGGTCGGGCAATCACTAAGCTGCTTACAGCCTTTGACTTAGAGCCGGACCATCAACGATATTTCATTCGCCCAGTCAGTAGGGAAGAGGCAGAGACTAATACAGCTTGCACGAACTATGATTTGCGAGCAAGCGAAGCGGCATCATTCATCCCCGGCTGCCATGTGGTGATTGTCACTACTGGGCTTGTTTGGGACCAAAAAGGGCAAACCCATTCCACGCTCAACACTCATATGGAGAATGTGGACCTGCTCATTAGCGAAGAGGCCCAGCAGGACATGGACCTCAAATCTGCCTTCGCGCCAACAGTCCCCCGACAACCCTTCTTTCGACTGCTGCTTGGTGATCCCAAACAGAGCCCTGGTGGTGTAGCCGATGGACAGAGAGCCCATCGCACGCTCCTACTGAAAGCTCCCATTGGGCTACGAGCCCCCACTACCTGGTACATGCCACATGAAATACCAGGCGTCTTTCACAAGCTCCTCCGACACGGCCGAGGCTTTGGCCTTAGTGACCTAGAGGAAACGGCTAAAGTAGCGGGCCACATGCCCCTAGGGAGAAGTTGGTTTCGCCCGGAGAAAGTCCAAGCCACATCCGCTTTCGCTTGCCAGTTACAATCCACCTACAAAGACCTCTCCAGAGTAGACCTGGATCTCCCGGAAGGACTGCTGGTGGGACTAGGCTATGCAGCCACCAGCCCAGACAGCCCTTTTGACTTTCGACAAGCGCAAACTGCGGCTGAGAGATCGGGAGTGGCAGGCCCACACTGCTGGAGCTTGATGCTGCCAACGAGTGCAAGAGTTGCCCAAGAAGTGTATGAGCCGTTAATAGGTATTCAGTACCCCATGTTGCGCAGCCGAATGGGAGATACTTGGCAAATCGGTACCACCTCAATCCGAGAGGATCAGAAGATCGCCACAGGTCTACGCTTTGTCCACTGGTGCCATACTTCGCCCAAGCTGCAGGCACGGCAAAACCCAAACAACGACCCAACGGTAAGAGTGTATCAACACCTCGAGGACCAACTCGCCAAAGCAGGCTCTGACACGGAAGACATTTTGGCCCTCACAACCACTCGAGAAGGGGCCACGAACCTGCGCAATTACTTCTCCATTGCTGAGAAGAAGGCGAATGCAGAGACGGCAGTCAAGGTGGCAGGCGCCACGGCTAAGCATTGCATCGTCATTCATGGGGTGTCAACATTCCTTAGTGGTGAAGGACGCCACTTAGACTACGACCAGGAATGCTTCACACGAGCGAACGTGGCATACAGCCGAGCACTGACCTTACCATCTTGGCATGCCCATTGAACATGCAAGGAATGCCGGGGGCCCTGCAAGTCTTAGCCGCCCTCCTGCATGGTGTCCAAACAATATATACCTATGACAGCAATGAAGAGCCCACGGTCTTTGGCTCGTTGGACCTTCGGGTCACTCAGGTTGCGCAAGCCACGACATTCTTTCAACAGGCACTGTTACCCCATCCAATGTGGCGCGGCCCTCTGCCGGTCTGTCTTGCAGAACACCATCACGGCAAGGTGAGGCGCTTACGCCTCGTCTTAGCCGCGATTACGCATTTGACCAAAGCGGAAATTACCAGCCTCGTCGAAGGGCCCTACCTGCCTGGTGGTACGGTTTTGCATGACCTGGTGTATGGTTACGCAGCTGATGCGTCGCTCGAGCCAGAGTGGCTAGTCATCACGGATGGGCAGCAGCCAGGAAGTTGGCGACTCCTCCACAACAGCTCTGGCCCAGGGCAACGCTGTAGCGTAGGTAGTTCCCTTCGCTATCAACCAACGCCAAGCGCGCGTGAGCAGCGCAGTGCGCAAGATTATACCTTTGAAGCACTGCACCGGGTTTACTTCTACGACGCGTGGAGAGTGCAGCCAGTCCTTGATGACCCTGAATCTGACCTTGACCTTCCACCGAAACCAGGCCTTTTAGAGCATGGCTGTTACTGGCCTCGGCCGAACCAGACACCTGAGATCCTCTCTATCTCTGACCGTGACCCAGGCAACGAGGAACAAGCGATGCGAGAGGGAGAATCGCCGACCTCCCTTGCGGTGACAGATGCAGATATGGCTGAAGAGGATTTTTTCCACGAGTACGGACGCCGTGTGGGCATGGTGCCCAGGTCATCGTTGAAGGAAGGGAAGAAAAGACAGATGGTGGAGAAAGGAACGAAGACCCCAAAAGCCAACCCAAAAACCAAACACCCAAGCCCGCAGGCCGACTCCACCATCTTGCAGTCTTCCCTATACACTAGGTGAAACGTGTGAAACTGAGACTAGTGACAACGAGTGGGCCTGAATTCGCAAAAGTAGTGGACTGCAGCGCAAACTGTGTTCTTGGAAAGCCGCCTAGAAGGCTTCAAACGGACTTTCCTTACCAAGTGTTGGTGACCAGCGGCCACACCACAGTGTGGCAAAACAAGGTCACTTTGCAGGTCAGGTGTCTCGCAATGCTCCAGCAGTGGTTGCAATCAGGCCAACCGAAAGTGCGAAGATCTAAGCAGCAATCCATGGAAAAGACTATTCTTGCAGCACAACCCGTTCAACCGATGGCGCATACAAGGCCAGTCACATGCTGCCAGACAGAATTCAAGTACGGCGGCAATTCTTAGCGAGAGAAGCCTGCAGCTAAGGGTGAATCGGGCACCACCTCCCGGGGGGGAGGCAGACCCAACACCCTTCGGCGCTCAACGGTGCCAAAAAGGGGATGTCACTTGAGTCTGTGCGGCGCTGTTTAATGGCAAAAGGTGAAAGGTGCGTGCAAGGCCCGTGTGAAACCTGTGAAACATTGAGCTCTCCTAGCATGATATCTGTACCTCTTTGTACAAAATTGGCAACGTCGGACATCAACAGCGGGAACTAAGGTTCCCCCTGGGCATCCTTCATTGCCACTATCTACCACCCGCCGTATAGGAACGCAGAACTAAGGTTCTCGCTCCTATCGGCTCACTTCGCAGCGGATGGCGGGAAGAGGTCATGATTCTACTTGGTGTCTGTGCATTTTGCTTGCCATATATGCCTGGAAATCCTCCTTTTCCAATGCCAAACCTGGCACTTGGCTCCACTCACTGCTCACGTCGCACTTGCTTCTCTCTTGGCTCTGAAGCGTAGCTTCGTTGAGGCCGGTCCTAGGTAGTTTGTGTCGCCCAAGGTCGTTTGCGTTATAGGTCATCGAATGCTATGGTGTCGAAAGCTTGCATCTCGGGGCGACCTCGACCTGCTGCATTTGACACCTAAACCAGTGACCGACTACTGTGTCTGGCAGGTGGACGATTTGCCGTTGTCGACATCACCGCCACTCCGAGACCCTTCTCTATCCGACAGCCTCTGGGCACTTACTCCATGTACAAAGGAAGGCAACTATGGTTAGTGACTCGTGTTGAGGAGTACTGTTTCGCAATTGCTGGCCTACTCCGGACCCGAGCTAAGGCTCGCACCCAGACCTTAACAAACTTGATAGCAGGGCCACGACAGCTATGGATGGAGGGATGATCCTCTATCCTAAGCCAGGGGTGTAGCCCATGTCTGGGATCATGTGCAGCCAGGGTGGCCATCTCATGGCCGGACAGATGGCAAAAGCATTTTCTTCAGCATAAACCCCATGCCATCTGCGTGTTCCGGGCATTTTGACCAGCCTTCGAAGGGCAGTGCAGTCCAAGAAGGCCCTACTTCCAATATACTTGAGAGCAGGCGGAATGGCAAGCTCAACAAGAGCGGCACAGTTCATAAAGGCTTTAACTCGGATTGTATGGAGGGTTGTCGGTAGGAGGACTTCCCGAAGGCTAGTGCAGTGGGCAAAGGTGAATTCCGGAATCTCCTCAATCATGGTGTTACGGAGGTCAACGCTGTTAAGCAGTCGACAACTGTCACAAGCGTGCGCTCCTATGGCTACAAAGTGCGTTGGGAGAACAAGCGTGTAGATGCCTGTAGAGCTGAGGCAGCCCGGAGCTAGCTCTCTGGTCCTGTCTTGCTGGGCTACCCCGTTCAATTCAGATCGGGGGGATGGGACCTCGCTCACGGTGACCTCTGCAAGGTTGATGCACCCTTGGAAGAGGTATTGCCCGAAATTGGCTTCACCGCTGAACACGTTTACAGCTCCACCCGATGCATACACACGCTGCAAGGAACAACATTCCGAAAAAGCTTTGTAACCAAAATTGCGACAACCCGGAGCCAAGACACAATTTAGGAGCTTGCAGTCCCGGAAAGCATTATCTGCAATGCCTACCACTGTGGCCGGCAGTTTGACAATTCGGAGTTGCCGGCAATCTTGCCAAGCCTCTGCACCTATGTGCCTGATCCCTGACTCGACGCTAACGTGTCGCAAGCGTGGCACACCTGCAAAGGCCCATTCTGGGACCGCTTCTTCTGAGTTCATTGGGACATGAACAGCTAAGGGGACTTGATCAATAGGATAACCACCGAGCTGTTCTTGTTCTTGCAGGGTAACACTACAGTCCCTGAAGACAATGGTGTATTCTCTACCCTGCTGCAACTTATCCCAAATTGGGTCCTCTAGATAGGTTTGCGTGGTGGTGTGTAAAAAGTCAATGACACACCCAAAAACTTGAAGGTCAGTGACCGAGGCCAGATGATCCATAACCTGGTCTTCTAAATCTGCAAAGCGGTCGAACTTTGCGATACTGAGAGAGACCTTAAAGGTTATCCCCGAAAGCGTAGTCAGCAACAGGGGGCATTCCATGACAGGCTCCTTTTCGATGGGTGTGCTATTCATGGATGAACTGTCAATCTCTTTTTGCGGCAGGCTATTTGATATCATTGTGCGAGCCACTGGCGTCCCGTCTGCACATGGGCTGTTCCTACGGCCGGGGCTGTTTCCGGAAGACAGATGCTAAGGCACCTGCCTTGAGCCTCTCATGGCCTGGCATAATGCTAAGGGTACACATGGTTTAGCTCCTAGTCAGAGCGGTTGGCATGGCAATATTCATGGCAGTATAGCTCCGTAAAGCCTACCTTGGACTGGCGTGATATTGGCGATATTCGTGGCTGAGTTCCTCGTCAAAGGCATCAGAATCTGGTCCTTCCGCGGGGAGCAGTTCCAGCCAATGAGGTTTTTCAAATTTGTCACACGTAAAAAAGGCATTGTGCTCCGCCTGCACCCACTGTTCAACGTCTCCCCAATCTAGGAGGGTAAACCGTTGCAGCTGCTCGCAACCGCAGAAGGCACGGTTGCCTATGTCCCTGAGTTCTGTCGGGATGACAACTTCCTGCAGCACAACGCAATTAAGGAAGGCTTCTTTTCCGATCTGTATGAGGCGAGGTGGAAGCCATATGCACTGCAACGCTACACAGTGGGCAAAGGTGGAAGAGAGCAGGGCCGTGATCTCTGTGCTCATGAGGTTGACTTCCACTAGACTTTTGCAATTTTCACAGGCCCTCGGCCCGATGTTGTGAAAGTCATGCGGCAAGCACAGCTGCTCAATGCCTGCTCCACAGAATGCGCCTTCAGGCAGTGCTCGTGGTTTATTCGTACGATTCGTGTTAAAGGTGACAGTTGCAATCGTGAGGCAACTCTCAAAAGCATATCTGCCAAGCTGTGCGCCTGGTGCCAGGACGCTGCTGTCCTCTGTTTCGCACTTGACCCCAACGCTGCCTAGGGAACAGCACTCAGCAAACACCCTTTGTCCGTAGTGGACGCACCCTGGTGCAGCGACCTGTCGCAGCACATAGCACCCCATGAAAGTCCCTTCCGCCAGACTGACGACCGAAGTTGGAAGCTTGACAATCTGTAGTTGCTGGCAACTCTGCCAGGCCGCAATTCCTATATGTTGGATGCCAGTTGCCACTTCTACGTGTCGGATTGATGGTGCCGCGTAGAAAGCTCTGTCTGCAATTTCCCCGCTCGGGTTGGCCGGGGCACGAACAGCTTTGGGGTAGCTCTCCTTGCCGTCATCCTGGAATTGCCAGATGGAATGCCCATCTACCATGCAGGGACGAACAACAATTTGGAGCTGCGGTCGGTGCAAGAGCTCAGTGCGGAATGCCTCTGGCAGGGGTTGCTGCGTTTGGAGGTTGAGCAACTCCAATTCACAGCCAAAGACATCTAGCTCAGCCACTGTCGGCAGAAAGCAGAGGATGTCATCTTCAAGCTCTGCAATATCCTCATAGTGGGAGAGGTTTGCTTGCATCATATATTCCGTGCCGGCTACGGTAACCAACTCGAGGTTGACCTCAAAGCGATCTTGGGGGGG